>SJXQ01003959.1:475580-518277 GCA_006408695.1 Aepyceros melampus | reverse complement strand
GTGATGGATAGGGAGGCCTGGCATGCTGTGACTCATGGGGTCCCAAAGAATCAGACACGACTGAGTGACTGAACTGAACTGAACTTTTCAAGTAATCATGTATGGGTGTGAGAGTTGAACTATAAAGAAAGCTGAGTGCCAAAGAATTGATACTTTTGAACTATGGTGTTGGAAAAGATTCTTGAAAGTCCCTTGGACTGCAAGAAGATCCAACCAGTCCATCCTAAAAAAGATCAGGTCTGGGTGTCCATTGGCAGGACTGATGTTGAAGCTGAAAGTCCAATACTTTGGCCACCTGATGCGAAGAGCTGACTCATTTGAAAAGACCCTGATGCTGGGAAAGATTGAGGGCAGGAGGAGAAGGGGACAACAGGAATGAGATGGTTGGATGGCATCACCGACTCAATGGACATGGGTTTGGGTGAACTCCGGGAGTTGGTGATGGACAGGGAGGCTTGGCGTGCTGCAGTTCAGGGGGTCACAAAGAGCTGGACACGACTGAGTGACTGATCTGGACTGAACTGAACTGAACTGAAACAAGTGTTAAAGAGAAAAAACTATATTAAACAAACAAAAAATCTGAGGTATGTGAAAAGGACATAGCAGCCAACATCTTGCAATGGTAATAGGAGGAATAATTTCAAGAACAAAATATGTAATAGTGGATTAACAACCCAAAGTATAAAGTAAATATCCATGAGTCCATAGTGATTCAAGTGAATGACTGATTAAATTAATGATTCAGAACAAATGTATATAAAAGAATTCTAAAGAAAAGAATTCCAAATGATTTATATAGACATTTCTCCTTCAAGAAGGTGGAGCTTAACTGTCTCATTTAAATGTGGGCTTTGCATATCAACTTCCTTCTAAGAAGTACAGGATATAGAAGGGGAGGGAAAGAGTAACTTCAATGCAGAGAAAGCTGACAAAGTCTACCTCAGGTCAAGGTGAACATCATCAGTAGTAAGCATGTTGATAGCATGTACCCTTGATACAATATGATGAGAATGACACTTTACCTCTGTAGGCTTCCTCCTAGAAATCCATAACCTGTCTAATATCAGACAAACCCAACTGATGGACATTCTACAGAATACATGACTGGTATTCCTCAAAACTCAAGGTCATCAAAACAAGAGAAGTTTGAGAAATTGTCACAGTGTAGGGAAACTTAAGGAGACACAATCAATAAACATAAAATATCCTACATGTATATACATGTACATAATATATCTTACAATATATCCTGAAAAAGGAAAAGGACATTGGTTAAAAATTAAGGAAATTGGGATAGAGTATTCACTTTTGTTAATAATGAAGCATCAGTTTTGGTTTATTAGTTGTGATAAAGGTACCAAAGTAATATTAACAATAGGAGACACTGGGTACAGGGTATACAGTAACTCTTTGTAATATTCGTGTGGACTTCTGTATATGTAAAAATATTCTAAAATTAATATTTATTAAATGTTAAAAAAATTTCTAAGGGTAAGCCACAGCAGTCTTTAATCAGTTCTCCAAATGATTCTGTTGCATGCTAAAGTTTGAGAACCATTGTTTTTACTGTATAACCAAAAGGAGGCTTATGGTTACAAAAGCTTATGGTTTTAATGGCCAGGTAGGAGCCAAAACATCATCTTACTTATAGATTATGGATGGTCTCACAGAACAATTGAATAATAATAGCTATCTTTTACGTGAACTCATAAAGTGTCTTGATACATATGTAATTTGTGAGGAAGGGTGAGAATAAGATGCTTATGTGACTGAATTGCACTGTAATTTTATCATACCAATTCTAGCTTATGCAGAGGCCAAGGAAGGCTTCATAGATGATTAGCTACTGGGGTCTTTGAAGGTAGCCAAGTAATGACATCCTTTTCCCCTATGCAGTTCTGAATTAATTGAAAATGTAATAAATGTAAATATGGTATATTAGAGCCAGAATATCACATTATGCATAAAGGCCTGCTGTTAAACTCTCAAATTTATAGACTTACCCACCCATTCAATACAACATCAGACCATCTCAGGCCTACTGCAACCCTCTCAATGGGAATCATGAGTAAAGGAGTGGAGAAGAGCCAAGATTGTCATTCTAGAGCTTCTTCCTTCTCTAAGAGTCATCAGGAGTGGAACCATGTTCCCTCCATCACCAGCAGTAAATAAGAACAGACAAGGCAGATTGATATATTGTGATGTGTTTCTAGGTGGAGAGTGATATGTAGTTAAATGTGGTTTAAAGTCCATTTAGGGTTAAGGTATCTGGTTGATGAATAGACAAATTCTATAGGTATATAGTGGAGTTTGAAGCAGTTAATAACATATTCAACCAACATTCATGCAAAGGTTGCTAGAGAGATCCAGACAAAAATTCTTTCTGCCATCCTAGGGTTTTGTCTATGAATGGTAGATCCTCTGCCACTAAGTAAAAGAAAACTACTACTTTCCTCAATCATGGTAGGTAACTAAGGTGTTACTCTATTGGCTCTATCTACTGTAAGATCATTCATTTTTAAAATTAGCATATCTGTGTCATAATGGTACTTTGAGGTGGTTGTTCAGTTGCTAAGTCATGTCTGACTTTCTGTGACTCCATGGACTGTTTGTAACACACCAGGTTCCTTTGTCCTCCATTATCTCCCAGAGTTTGCTCAAATTCATGTCCATTAAGTTGTTGATGTTATCTAACTAACTTATCCTCTGTCACTCCCTTCTTTTGCTTTCAGTCCTTCCCAGCATCAGGGTCTTTTCCAATGAGTAGCCTTTTCACAACAGATGGCCATAGTATTCAAACTTCAGCTTTACCTTCTGTCCTTCCAGTGAATTATTCAGGGTTAATTTCCTTTGGGATAGAGTGGTTTAAATATCTTTTCAGTCCAAGGTACTCTAGAGTCTTCTCCAGCACCACAATTCGAAAGCATCAATTCTTTGATGCTCAGCATTCTTTATGGTCCAACTCTCACATCCGTACACGACTACTGGGAAAACCATAGCTTTGACTAGATGGACCTGTTGGCAAAGTGATGGCTCTGCTTTTTAATATGCTCTCTAGTTTTGTCATAGCTACTTTGAGGTGTATGTAACTAAATCATAGATGAAGACCTGATGGTCATAAAGAAAGGAAGTTTAGAGAAGAGCTCAAAACTGCCTATGTGACTTTAAACTTTTCACTTAGCCTTTCTGTTTCTCATTTTCTTCATTGATCAAACTAACAGTTTGGACTAGATATATCTCCAGTTGTGTCCATGTAGATAGTTTATTTACTTTTTCACTTATCCTATATCTGCTATGTAGGTAGGTTTACTTATATAAATCATTTCTCCCTCATTTTAAATTTATTGCATAAATAATAATTAAAAACATTTTTAAAAAGAATTATCCAATACTATAAAGGATTGGTAATTTAAAATTTTGTTTCCTTAGCTTCTCCATGGACACTAGTATTTTAATTGTTACAATCATACCATGGATTTTGTCATGGACTATTTAGTCACTTAACATTTTATCACAAACATTTTCATAATTTTAATATCATATTTAATTACTACTTAATATTCATAGATGAGTATACTCTAATTTATTTATTGATTCCAAATGTTGGTGATTGATTTGTGGAATTAGTAGCTTGTATTTTTTTTAGGCTATGAAAAAGTTGTTTTTCTCATACTCTGGGCAGTCTTAAGGAGACTAAGCCTTAATCTCTGGAAAGTTTATACCCTTTGCCTATTCAAGCTTTACCCATGTCAGTATCTCATGGATCCCTGCTTCTCACCCGGATTTTTAACAGAAAACATTGAATTCTGACCTTTGTCATGGCTCCTTTATTACCCACACAACCAAGTCCAAACTCCCAGCCCTGAAACTCTGTCCTCAGTGACATTTTTTAAGAACCTTGGACTTCTGACTAGACTACAGACTTGAGATTAACTCTTTTCAATGTATTTTTTTGCATGGATATTAAGTCTGTTTTTCTGCTGTATTTAACCACAGCTTTCATTGGAGAATCTTTTGAGCTCTTGGTGAAGATAATTGATGATTAGAGGTGGGTTATCATCTAAATCAAAAGTCAACAGATAAGAAGGACAAGAAAGATATAGACAAGGTATTAGATATAGACAAGAAATTAGCTTCAGGACTCGGAGAAGGGTTGCATATTATTTGGGAAATATACTTGTCCATATTCCTTTTGCGTTGTATCAACAGTCATTCACCTCAATCTCCCTGTTAATATTATGGGATAGATGTAGTGGGATGCCCTTGTAGTCATGACTATACACTTGATATTGGAGTAAGCTTGATATATCAGTAGCAGAGACGGTTTATGAGCCATAGGATCCAGTTTGGCTTCAGAAAGTTTAAATAGACTACATCTCACAACATGACATATTCTTTGAGCATATAAAGCCACCTGCAATGTATGACTCATCATGACATTTTGATGAAGATTAAAATTAGCAGTTAGTAAATTATTTTCATTAAGTTATATATTTTAGATTTACGAGTTATGAGGACAACACCTGGAAAAATTATAACAAAAGAAGACCTGGAGAAGACTATAGAGATAATTCTCACAGAGACAGAAACAATGAACTTTTTAAATCTACCAACAGTTATGTTTTCTGTAGAATCTGAAGAAGCTGAGAAAGTAAGGTATGTATGGTTTAATTGTTTACATTGCTTTTGTAATTTAAGTGCTAAATCAGAAGACACTATTCTTGTTTCCGTCTTTGAGGATTTCTGGATAAACACTGGTGGTATATGTGCCTTGTGAAATTGCATCCTATAAAGTGATATTTGTACCCCATGAAATTACATGTAAAGTATATATGTTGTATGTTCTTCCTAGAGGAGTAACTCATACCTTTACCATATTCTTTAAAAAATAGTTGAGCTACTAAGTTAAATAACAAAAGAAATAAAGGAAGCTTCTAAGTCTCAGTATAGGTTTTAATGATTTTTTTCTTTTATACATATATGAATTATTTTCAATTTAAAAAGAAATGACTGCCAGTTTTATATTCAAAATAACAAACTTAAGGGAAAATGTGCTATGGGATATGATGGAATTTACTAGTGAGAGCAGATTTTCCATTTCTCTTGATTAATGAATATAAATGGGTTTCTGCCTCATGTATTTTGAAGTTCTGCTGTTACACACATATACATAAAGGATTGTTACATCTTTTTGTAGACTTGACCCCTTTATCTTTATATAATACCCCTCTTTATCTCAAATAATTTTCCTTGCTCCGAAGTGTGCTCTGTCTAAATTAATATAGCTACATAAATAGATTATTTAGTATTTATATCATTATTCAGATTATTTGCCTTCAAGTATAATTTGAATATGATTCATAGTACTAAAAATTCATCACTAGCATAATTTTTATGGTATTATTTTTACCCAAATATAAAATATTGTAAAATTGCTTGGACTATAAAATATAATACAATTAGATCTTGAATAACATACTTTTTTAAAGCACATGAGACATAAGGGAAAAGTCCTAGGACCAGAAAAAGGAAAGGAAAAGAATAACAATGGGATAGATAAGTGATCTAAAATCAGAGAGCGAGAGATGCTAGAGGCAAATGATAATATTAGCACATGGATCTAGAGCCCACCGGTTTAAGTCTTGGATGCCCCTCAAATTGAGAGAATCAAAAGAGAGGCTCTTATATTAAACCAAGACCCTTAAAAGGATTTCAGTTATCTCAAGTGGGCCAGGTCAGTAGGGTCTCCTAGCTATTATCATAGGGAAATACAACTCTTCTCTGGAGGAAGGCATATCCCAGTTAGACTCTTAAGGTTTCCTCCATGTGTTTAATAAAAATTACCAATAAAGAAACAAGACATTATGCATGAGAAGTTAAAAAAATAAGAAATCCTAGATCTAGATCCTGAGGACTATATATAATGAGGGCTTCCCTGGTGGCTCAGAGGTTAAAGCGTCTGCCTGGAATGTGGGAGACCCGGGTTCGATCCCTGGGTCAGGAAGATCCCCTGGAGAAGGAAATGGCACCCCACTCCAGTACTCTTGCCTGGAGAATCCCATGGAGGGAGGAGCCTGGTAGCTACAGTCCATGGGGTCGCAAAGAGTCGGACACGACTGACCGACTTCACTCACTCATAGATAATGATGTTACCAAATATAAAGTATAAAATATATGTGAAATATTTAAATAAAAGAGTTAAGGGGCTTCTCTGGTGTTACAGTAGTTGAGAGTAGTCCACTTTATGATGTAGGTGGCACTGGTTCTGTCCGACATACCTCAGAGCAAGTAGGCCCCTGCGCTGCAACTACTGAGCCTGAGCACTGCTGCTGCTGAGCCTTGCTCACCTTAGAGCCTGTGCTCCGCAACAGGAGAAGCCACTGCAATGAGAAACCTGCACACTGCAGCTAGAGGTAGCCCCTGCTCGCTGCAGCTAGAGAAAGCCCACACACAACAGTGAAGATCCAGCACAGTCAAAAATAACAAAAACAATTATAAGAAAAGTAAGATAGAGTTAAAACATCATTAACACAAAGAAACTATCAAAATGATGACTGATAAAAAACATTTTAAAAGAATTTTTTTTTCAGATTTTATTTTATTTTACTTTAAAATATTGTATTGGATTTGCCATACATCAACATGAATCAGTTTAGTTTGTATAGTTGTTAAAATTTAAAAGTAAACAAAGCTTTAATCTTTGCTATTAAAAAGTAAGCATTTAAAATTTAAATGAGACATAATTGAATAGATATTTAATAAATCAAAATTTAGATCTAAGTTATATAAAATCTTGGAGAGACAAATGATACCTAAAGCATCAGAGAGAAATTAAGCAGTTATTGATAATAGGCTAAAGGTCTAACGTACACCTAATCATTTCCAAAAGGGCAGAATGCAAAGAATGGAAGAGAGGTGCTATTCAAAGACAGCAAGGATTTCCCCAAACTGTCGAAAAACACCATTCCACAGAAATAGGAATAAAGAAAAAAAAATCCACACACACACATGGATACATTGTACTCCAAATTACCAAATATTAAAAGAAAAAAAATCTGTTTTTGGCTACTCTGGGTCTTTGCTGCAGCACATGGGCTCTTTGTGTGGCACATGGCTTCTCTTGGGGCACAGGGCCTCCAGAGCGCGTGGACTAGGTAACCGCACCTACAGGCTTCACCAGTTACAGCATACAGGTGCTGTACTAGTGCCGTATTGGCGTCATTGCCCTGCAGCACGTGGGATCTTATTTCCCTGACCAGAGACTGAATGATGTCTGCTGCACTGGAAGGTGGATTCTTAGCCACTGAACCACTAAGATAATCCCTAAAAGATTTTAAAAGCAGAAGGAAACAGTAAAGAACATATCATTTACAGAGAAACAAACTAATAGCATTATTAGAGATAGTCACTTAATAATGATAAAGGAGGTATAATAATTCTAAACATGAAACTTCTAATAAAATAGCCTCTTAATATATGAGGCAAAAATTGGAAACTTGACAAGTATTAAAATAGGAGATACAAACATGTATCTCTTAATTATTGATAAGTCAATCAGATAAAAAATTAGTATAGTTATAGAAAATTTGAACCAAAACCATAGTTTAATGGTAATATATAGAACTCTGAATTCAACAATTAGAGGACACACATTCTTTTCAAGCACACATGGAATGTTATACAACTCACCCATGTACAAGTCCATGAAGCAAGGTTTCAAAAATTTCCAAGAAGTGATATCTGACAAATTATTTGACCACAGTGGAATGAAGTTAAAAATTAATAGCATAAATCTCAACTAAAACATGGAGACATATTCACATACACTTTTGAAAGTTAAAAAGTGCATTTTGTAAATTCCTCATGAACCAAAGGAGAAATCATAATGGAAATTAAAGAAATACTTAGAATTAAATAATTATGAAAATAATACATAGTACAGGGCTTCCCAGGCCATGCTAGTGGTAAAGAATCCACCTGCCGACAAAGCAAGAGATGCAAGAGATCCGGATTTGATCCCTGGGTCAGGAAGAACCCCAGAGAAAGAAATGGCAATCCACTCCAGTATTCTTGCCTGCAGAATCCCATGGTCAGAGGAGCCTGGTAGGCAACAGTCCATGGAGTTCAAAGAGTTTGGCACAACTGAGCACACACACACACATGCAATACATATTATGGAATGACAAAAAAGTAATACTTTGAGAGAAATTTGTGGTTTTCTTGAGTGTCTGTATCAAAGTTCATAAAACCTATGTGGAAATGGTGCAAGGCCTATTGCACTATTGGTGGGTACTCAAAGTTGTAGGGATGTTGGGGAGTATAGTGTAAAAGAGTCCTTTGGAGGTAGTTTAATGCAGTCTTTTCCAAGATTTTTGATTGTTCACTTTTGATTCACTTTTTGATTGTTTTTAGTGCAATCTACATTAAATAATGTAATTTTGAGAAAAAGTATAATATAAAAAGATATGTGTGGCAAAAACTAATTTTTATTAGTAAGTTGAGTATATATTATTTTTTTATAGCCAGAGAAACAAGAACTATGAGACTCTTTGTCGAAATAGATTGGGCAATGATTTATACGTAGAAAGGATGATGCAGACTATTAATGGAGCACCAAAGAATAAAGATGTTCAATGTGACAAAATCTTGAAAGAAGACAAAGGTAATTTATGTTATATTCTGCTTGGTAAATTACCATATTTTAATATACATCCATTGGGTCTGTTGATTAACAACTATTATAATAAAGTGTATAAAGGCAAAACGAAATGATTTGGCCAAATCACAACAATAGCTGGGTACTATGATCTACAACCTTCAAAATTTGACAATTTAGTTAATAAGTAATAAATATAGATTCAGAAGATTGGAATAGCATAATTATCAATCTTGATTTTTATACAAACTATACCATGGAACTTTGTACTCTTCACATATTAAGGGCAGATTTGTGGCATCTTTATTTTCTCTTGTCCCACTCCCCTCCCGGATACAGTGGTGGTCTTAAAGACAGAAGCCTGCCTTCCTATGTGAGACCCTGGCGCTTTGTTCTAGAAGGAACAGAGCAGACCTTATTCTCAAAGAATTTGGCATGTATGTTTTGGTATGTCTAGGAGCTTCCTGGAATATTGACTCAAGGCATTTGTCTTTCTTGCCTAATTCAGAAAGAATATATTATGCTTATCACTATTAGAAATTAACTCAAAGACACAGAAAGAAATAAAGAACACTGATAAAGGTAGCTACATAGGTAAATACAAAAGCCGGTATTGTAATTTTGATTTGTAACTCTTGTGTTTTTGCAATGTGATTTAAAATAAATGCATTAAATAATAATTCTAAATCTATGCTACTGGGCATACAAAGTTTAAAGATATAATTTATGACATCAACTTAAAGTGGATGGGATTTCGCTGTATAGAAGCAGTTTATATAATGGAAGTAAGGTAGTATTATTTTAAAGTAGATTGTTAAAATTTTAAGAAGTTAATTTTAATCCCCAAGGCAATCACCAAGAAATAACTTAAAAACTGCAGAAAAGAAAACTAGGAATAAGAATGATACACTATAAAAAATATCAAACATAAAAGAAGACAGTTATGGAGGATTTAAAGAATAAAGAAAGTGTATGACATAAAGAAGACAAATTATAAGCATCAGAGGTCCTTCCTAAACAATAATTACTTTAAATAAATGAATTAAAGACTCCAATTAAAGAGTAAAAGTTGGCAGGATGGATTTAAAAAAGACAAACATCAAAAAAACTGTAAGAAAAAACCATGATCCATCTATGTGTTTTCTAACAACAGACTATTTTTTCCAGTTTTATTGAGAAATAATCGATATGCATCAATGTATAAGTACAACATGATGTTTTGATTTACATGTATTGTGAAATGATTACAACAGGTTTATTTAACATATAAACATTTTAAATAAAATGTTTATTTAAACATTGAACATGTTTATTAACATGGATGTTAAATAAACATATAGTTACAATAAAAAGAAAAGTTCCATGATATAAAATTAACACACAAAATTCATGTGTATTTCTACATACTACTACCTATGAGCACTCCAAAAAGGAAATTAATAAAGTAATTGTGTTTCTAATAGCATCAAAAATAATAAAATATGTCAGAATAAATATAATTAAGGAAATGGAAAGCTTGTACACTGATAACTATAAAACATTGCTGAAAAATTTAAAGGATACCTAAGTAAATGGGAATACATTCTGTATTTATAAATTAACTTAAGGTTATTAAGATGTGAATAGCACCCAGAATAATGCCAAAGACTTTGAATTTTTTTTTTCCACTTCTTGGTCATGCTGTAAGCCAGGTGGGATCTTAGTTCCCTGACCAGGGATGAACCTGCACCCACTATAGTAGAAGCACAGAGTCTTAACCACTGGACTGCCAGGGAAGTACCCCCAAAGACTTTCTTGCAACAACATAAAAAAAAAAATCCTAAAATTTATCAAGGGAATATCAAGGGATTCCCAAGTAGCAAAAATAATCTTGAAAAACAACAGAGTTAGGGACCTCATACTTCCTGGTTTAAAAACTTGCTATAAAGTTATGATCAAAATAGGTTGTGCCAGAAAATAGACAGATATATAAACCAGAAGAATGCAATAGTGGTCCCAGAAATAAACCCTCAGATATATAGTTAAGTGATTTTTGATGAAAGTGCCAAGACCATCAGCTGGTGCAACTAGATAGCCACATGTGAAAGGATAAAGTTGGATTCAGACCTCATATCATATGCAAAAATTACCTCAAAAATGTTCAGTTAAGTTTAGTCACTCAGTTGTGTCCCACCCTTTGTGACCCCGTGGACTGCAGCACACCAAGTGTCCCTGTCCATCACTAGATCCTGGAGCTCACTCAAACTCATGTCCATTGAGTTGGTGAGGCCATCCAACTATCTCATCCTCTGTTGTCCCCTTCTCCTCCTGATTTCAATCTTTCCCAGCATCAGGGTCTTTTTAAATAAGTTAGCTCTTCCCATCAGCTGGCCAAAGTATTGGAGTTGCAGCTTCAACATCAGTCCTTCCAATGAATATTCAGGACTGATCTCCTTTAGAATGGACTGGTTGGATCTCCTTGCAATCCAAGGGATTCTCAAGAGTCTTCTCCAACACCACAGTTCAAAAGCATCAGTTCTTCAGTGATCGGCTTTGTTATAGTCCAACTCTCACATCCATGCATGACTGCTGGAAAAACCATAGCCTTGACTAGACAGACCTTTGTTGGCAGAGTAATGTCTCTGCTTCTTAATATGCTACCTAGGTTGGTCATAACTTTCCTTTCAAGGAGCAAGTGTCTTTTAATTTCATGGTGTAGTCACCATCTGCAGTCATTTTGGGGCCCCACAAAAATAAAGTCTCTCACTGTTTCCATTGTTTCCCCATCTATTTCCCATGAAGTGATGGGACCAGATGCCATGATCTTAGTTTTCTCAATGTTGAGTTTTAAGCCAACTTTTTCACTCTCCTTTTTCACTGTCATCAAGAGGTTCTTTAGTTCTTCTTCACTTTCTGCCATAAGAGTGGTGTCATCTGCATATCTGAGGTTACTGATATTTCTCCCAGCAATCTTGATTGCAGATTGTGCTTCATCCAGTGCAGCATTTCTTATGATGTACTCTGTATAAAAGTTAAATAAACAGGGTGAATAATATACAGTCTTGACGTACTCCATTCCCAATTTGGAACCAGTCTGTTGTTCCATTTCCAGTTCTAACTGTTGCTTCTTGATCTGCATACAGATTTCTCAGGAGGCAGTTCAGGTAGTTTGGTATTCCCATCTCTTGAAGAATTTTCCATGATTTGCTGTGGTCCTCACAGTCAAAGGCTTTGGCATAGTCAATAAAGCAGAAGTAGATGTTTTTCTGTAACTCTCAGTTTTTTGATGTTCTAATGGATGTTGGCAATTTGATCTCTTGTTCCTCTGCCTTTTCTAAATTCAGATTGAACATCTGGAAGTTCAGAGTTCATGTACTGTTGTAGCCTGGCTTGGAGAATTTTTTGCATTACTTTGCTAGCATGTGAGATGAGTGCAATTGTGCGGTAGTTTGAGTTTTCTTTGGTGTTGCCTTTCTTTGGGTTTCGCATGAATGCTGACCTTTTCCAATCCTGTGGCCACTGCTGAGTTTTCCAAATTTGCTGACATATTGAGTGCAGAACTTTCACAGCATCATCTTTAGGGTTTTAAATAGCTCAACTGGAATTCCATTGCCTCACTAGCTTTGTTCGTAGTGATGCTTTCTAAGGCCCACTTGACTTCACATTCCAGGATGTCTGGTTCTAGGTGAGTGATCACAGCCCGTGATTACCTGGGTCATGAAGATCTTTTTGTATAGCTCTTCTGTGTATTCTTGCCACCTCTTCTTAATATCTTCTGCATCTGTCAGGTTCATACTGTTTCTGTTCTTTAATGAGCCCATCTTTGCATGAAATATTCCTTTGGTATCTCTAATTTTCTTGAAGAGATCTCCAGTCTTTCCCATTCTATTGTTTTCTTCTATTTGCATTAATCACTGAGGAAGGCTTTATCTCTCCTTGCTATTCTTTGAAACTCTGCATTCAAATAAGTATATCTTTCCTTTTCTTCTTTGCCTTTCACTTCTCTTATTTTAACAACTATTTGTAAGGCCCCCTGAGACAAACATTTTGCCTTTTTACATTTCTTTTTCTTGGGGATGGTCTTGATCCCTGCCTCCTGTACAGTGTCATGAACCTCTGTCCATAGTTCTTCAGGCACGCTATCAGATCTAATCTCTTGAATCTATTTGTCACTTCCACTGTATAATTGTAAGGGATTTGATTTAGGCCATACCTGAATTGCCTAATGGTTTTTCCTACCTTATTCAATTTCAGTCTGAATTTGACAATAAGGAGTTCATGATCTGAGCCACAGTCAGCTCCTGGTCTTGTTTTTGTTGACTGTATAGAGCTTCTCCATCTTTGGCTGCAAAGAATGTAATCAATCTGATTTCACTATTGACCATCTGATGATGTCCACATGTAGAGTCTTCTCTTGTGTTGTTGGAAGATGATGTTTGCTATGACCAGTGCATTCTCTTGGCAAAATGCTATTAGCCTTTTCCCTGCTTCACTCTGTACTCTAAGGCTAAATTTGCTTGTTACTCCAACTATCTCTTCCTATTTTTGCATTCCAGTCCCTTATAATGAAAAAGACATCTTTTTTGGGTGTTATTTCTAGAGGTCTTGTAGGTCTTCATAGAACCATTCAATGTCAGCTTCTTCAGCATTACTGATCGGGGTATAGTCTTAGACTACTGTGATATTGAATGGTTTGACTTGGAAACAAACAAAGATCATTCTGATGTTTTTGAGATTGCATCCAAGTACTGCATTTCACACTCTTTTGTTGACTAGGATGGCTACTCCATTTCTTCTAAGGGATTCTTGCCCATAGTAGTAGATAATAATGGTCACCTGAGTTAAATTCACCCATTCCAGTCCACTTTAGTTTGCTGATTCCTAAAATGTTGATGTTCACTCTTGCCATCTCCTGTTTGACCACCTCCAATTTGCCTTGATTCATGGACCTAACATTCCAAGTTCCTATGCAACACTGCTCTTTACAGCCTTGGACTTTATTTCCATCACCAGTCACATCCACAACTGGGTGTTTTTGCTTTGGTTCTATCTCTTCATTCTTTCTGGAGTTATTTCTCCACTGATCTCCAATAGCATATTGGGCACCTCCTGACCTGGTGAGTTCATCTTTCAGTGTCCTATCTTTTTGCTTTTTCATACTGTTCATGAGGTTCTCAAGGCAACAATAGTGGAGTGGTTTGCCATTCCCTTCTCCAGTGGACCATGTTTTGTCATAACTCTCCAACATGACCTGTCCATCTTGGGTGGCCATACACGGCATGGCTCATAGTTTCATTGAGTTAGACAAGGCTGTGGTCCATGTGATCAGATTGGTTAGTTTTCTGTGATTCTGGTTTTCATTTTTCTGCCCTCTGATCAGTCAGTTCAGTCACTCAGTCATGTCTGACTCTTTGCAACCCCATAAACCACAGCGCGCCAGGCCTCCCTGTCCATCACCAACTCCTGTAGTTTACCCAAACTCACGTCCATTGAGTCAGTGATGCCATCTAACCATCTCAACCTCTGTCGTTCCCGCCTCCTCCTGCCTTAAATCTTTCCCAACATCAGGGTCTTTTCAAATTAGTCAGCTATTTGCATCAGGTGGCCAAAGTATTGGAGCCTAGCTTCAACATCAGTCCTTCCAATGAACACCCAGGACTGATTTCCTTTAGGATGGACTGGTTGGATCTCCTTGCAGTCCAAGGGACTCTCTCAAGAGTCTACTCCAACACCACAGTTCAAAAGTATCAATTCTTCTGCACTCAGCTTTCTTCACAGTCCAACTCTCACATCCATACATGACCACTGGAAAAACCATAGCCTTGACTAGACTGACCTTTGTTGACAAAGTAATGACTCTGCTTTTTAATATACTATCTAGGTTGGTCATAACTTTCCTTCCAAGAAGTAAGTGTCTTTTAATTTCATGGCTGCAGTCACCATCTGCAGTGATTTTGGAACCCCCCAAAATAAAGTCAGCCACTGTTTCCACTATTTCCCCATCTATTTGCCATGAAGTGATGAGAGAAGGATAAAAGGCTTATGGAAGCTTCCTGATGGGAGAGACTGACTGAGGGGGAAACTGGGTCTTGTTCTGATGAGAGGGGCCATGCTCAGTAAATCTTCAATCCAGTTTTCTGTTGATAGGTGGGGCTGTGTTCCCTCCCTGTTATTTGACCTGAGGCCAAACTATGGTGGAGGTGATGAAGATAATTGTGACCTCCTTCAAAAGGTCCCATGCTTGCACTGTTGCACTCAGTGTCCCCAACCCTGCAGCAGGCCACCACCAACCCATGCCTCCACCAGAGACTCCTGGACACTTATGGGCAACTCTGGGTCAGTCTCTTGTGGAGTCACTGCTCCCTTCTCCTGGGTCCTGATGCAAACAAGGTTTTGTTTGTGCCCTCCAAGAGTCTGTTTCCCCATTCTTGTGTAAGTTCTGGCAGCTCTATGGTGGGGTTAATGGCGAGCTCCTCCAAGAGGACTGATGCCATACCCAGGTCTACTGCACCCATAACTCCTGCAGCAGTATGCTGCTGACCTGTACCTATGCAAGAGACACTCAAACACAGTTCTGTCTCAGTCTTTGTGGGGTCTCTCGTCCTGGTGCACACAAGGTTTGTTTGAGCCCTCTGAGTGTCTCTGCAAGTACACGGTTTGATTCTATATGTGCTTTTGCCCCTGCTACTGTCTTGCTGGGGCTTCTCCTTTGCCCTTGGATGTGGGGTAAGAGCCAAAATTATAAAACTCTTAGAAAAAATTGAGGTAGATATTTTTACCTTTTCCTTGACAGTAGATTCTTAGATATGACACTAGAATCATGGTGAACAAAAGAAAAAATACTGACCAGCGTCAAAATTAAAAGCTTTGTCCATCAAATAGCTATCAAAAAAGTGAAAGGACAACTTACATGATGGAATAAGATATATGCAAATCCTATTTCTCTTAAGGTCTAGTATCCAGACTATATAAGGAACATTTATAATCTAAGAACCAGAAGACAACACAATAAAACAGTGGGCATAAGACTTGAACTTGTTTCCCAAAGAAAGAAAACAAATGACCAACAAGCAGAAGAAAATATGTTAAACACCATTAGTCATTAGAGAATACAGTCAAGACCACAATGAGTTGTTGTTTCTCCCACATTAAATGAGTATAATTAAAAAGAACAAACCAGAGGACAAGTGTTGGCAAAGAAGTTGATAAATTCAACCCATACAGTGCTGCTGGGAATGCAAAATGGTGCAGCTGCTCTGGAAAACAGTTTGGTAATTCCTCAAATAATGAGAAAGACTTTCCTTATGACTCAGCAGTTCCACTCCTAGGTATATACCTCATAGAATTGAAAATAGGTACTCAAATACATGTACACACATGTTCTTGGAAGCAATATTTACCACAGTCAAAAAGTAGAAACAACTGAAATGTCAATCAGTGAATGAATGAACAGACAAAGTGTGTAAATACATATGTGAAGTGAGTGAAAGTCGCTCAGTCATGTTCGACTCTTTGTGACCCCATGGACTACACAGTCCATGGAATTTTCCAGACCAGAATACTGGAGTGGGTAGCCTTTCCCTTCTCCAGGGGATCTTCCCAACCCAGGGATTGAACCCAGGTCTCCTGCATTACAGGCAGATTCTTTATCAGCTGAGCCACAACAAAGCCCAAGAATACTGGAGTGGGTAGTGTATCCCTTCTCCAGTGGATCTTCCCGACTCAGGAATTGAACTAGGGTCTCCTGCATTGCAGGCAGATTCTTTACCAACTGAGCTATCAAGAAGACTCATAAATACATATAAAGAAATATAATTCAGTCACAAAAGGAATAAAGTACTTTCTCTAAGAAACTTCCCATCTTCTACCCTGGAAGATGTCAAAAATTTCTACTCTGGAGAGGACAAAATAGAGGCTCTTTAGATGGAGAATACCAGGCACAGATCAAGACATGGGTTGTTGTTGTTCAGTCACTGAGTCATTCTTTGTGACCCCATGAACAACACCCTGCCAGGCTTCCCTGTCCTTCAATGTCTCCTGGAGTTTGCTCAAATTCATGTCCATTGAGTCAGTGATGCTTTGTAAAAAACATCCTCTGTCGCCCCTTTCTCCTCCTACCCTCAATCTTTCCCAGCATCAGAGTCTTTTCCAGTGAGTCAGCTCTATGTATCCGGTGGCCAAAGTATTGGACCTTCAGCTTCAGCATCAGTCTTGCCAATGAATATTCAGGGTGGATTTCCTTTAGGATTAACTAGTTTGATCTCCTTGCAGTCCAAGGGACTCTCAAGAGTCTTCTCCAGCTCCACAGTTTCAAAAGCATCAATTCTTTGGCTTTCAGCCTTCTTTATGGTCCAACTCTCACATCTGTACATGACTACCGGAAAAACCCTAGCTCTGACTATACAATGGGTACTTACACAAAACAAAACGAAACAAAAACTACAAAATAAAACCCCAAACAAACAAAAACCCCAATGCACACTGAATGTCATACACACAGAGACTCCTTGAAATCCTCTCCTCCCTCATAGAAGACTTGTAAAACCATAGGTAGCCAGATTCTTATTTATCCTTTATCTGGATGTACGAACAGTTCATTTATTCATTTGCCTACTGAAGGGCATCTTGATTGTTTCAAGTTTTGGCAATTATCAATAAGGCTGGTATTAATATCTATGTGCAAGTTTTGTGTAGACATAGGTTTTAAAATCCTTTGGGTAAATATTGAAGAATGTGATTATTGGATTGTATGGAAACAGTATATATTTTTTTAAATAGCCACACTGCCTTCTAAAGTGATTGTACCATTTTTATTCCCACCAGCAGTGATGGAGAGTTTCTTTGGTTTCACATTCTCACTAGCAATTCGTGTTGTCAGTATTCCAAATTTTGACCATTCTAGTAGTGTGCAGTGGTAACTTATTTTTGTTTGTTTGGGTAGGGGTTGGCTATGCTGCGCAGCTCGGGGAATTCTGGTTCACTGATTAGAAATCAAACCCTGATTCCAGCAGTGAAAGTGCCAAGTCCCAACCACTGGACCACAGGGAATTCCCCTCATTTTTTTTAACTTATTTTCCCATGATAACATATGATGAGGAGTATATTTTCATATACTTACTTGCCACCTGTATGTGTTTTTTTTTTTTTTTTTTTTTGATGCGGTATCTGTTAAGTTCTTTGGCCCATTTTAAAATTTGGTTGTTTGTTTTCTTATTGCTAAGGATCAAAAGATATTTGTATATTTTGGACAACAGTTCTTTTTCAATTGTATCTTTAGCAAATGTTTTCTTCCAGTATGTGGCTTGTCTTGCTATTCTCTTGACATTTCCTTTTACAGAGCAGACATTTTTAATTTTAATGAAACCCAGATTATCAATTATTGCTTAATATATTGTGCTTTTGCTGTTGTTCCTAAAAAGTCATTGCCATACTTAAGGTCATCTAAAGTTTTGCCTATATTTTCTTCTATGAGTTTTCTAGTTTTGCCTTTTACTTTTAGCTTTAAAACAAGTTTTTAGTTAACTTTCCTGAAGGATGTAAGATCTGTATCTAGATTAATTTTTTTTTTTTTTGGTGCTTGGATGTCCAGTTTGTTCCAGCACCATTTGTTGAAAAGACTATCTTTGCTTCATCTATTTTTGTTCCTTTGACAGAGATTAGCTGACAATGTTAATGTCAGTGTATTTCTGAGCTCTCTATTCTGTTCCGTGACATTATCTTGATTACTGTAGCAGTGTAGTAAGTCTTCAGGTTGAGTGGTGTCACTGCTCCTATTTTGTTCTTTGTCTTCAATATTGTAGTGGCTTTTCTGGGTCTTTTGTCCCTTTATGTAAACTTTAGAATCAGTTCCTTTTTGTCAGTTCACTTCTTTTTTAATTGGAGGAAAACTGCTTTGCAGTGTTGTGTTGGTTTCTTTCTGGAAGCATGAGGTCTTCTGCCAGCATTTAGTAGGTGTTCTGTAGGAGTTGTTCCACATGCAGAAGTATTTTTGATGTATTTGTGGGGAGGAAGATGATCTCCATGTCTTACTCCTCCACCATCTTGAAAGTCTCCCCTAGAATCTGTTTGTTGATATGCACAAAGTAACTTGCTTAGATTTGATTGAAATTGCATTGAATCTATAGATCAATTTGGGCAGGACAGGCATCATGACAATGCTGAGTTGTCATGCTATCAGTAAACATGGAATATCTCTCCATTTATTTCATTCTTTAATTTTGTTCATCAGAGTTTTGTAGTCTTCCTTATAATACATTTTGTACATATTTTGTTAGACTTATTCCTACTTCACTTTTGGGTGCTAATGTAGATCATATTGTTTCAAATTTCAAATTCCTTTGTTCATTGTTAATATATAGCAAAGAGATTGATTTTTGTATAGTGTTAACCTTGTACCCTGAAACTTTGCTGTAATCACTTAGTAGTTCAGTAGTTTTTTTGTTAATTCTTTTAGGTTTTCTATATAGATGATTATGTCATCTGAGTTCAAAAACAGTTTATTTATTCCTTTCCATTCTGTATTTCTTTTATTAGCATTTACTTTTTCTTATCTTACTGCATTAGCTTGGACTTCCAGTATGATGTTGAAAGGAGTGGTAAGAGGAGACATCTTTGTCTTGTCCTGATCTTAGTGAAATATTTTCTAGTTTCTAGAAGAAACTCATTGGGTTTTGTAGGTATTCTTTATCAAGTTGAGGAAGTTCTGCTTCTATTCCTAGTTTACTGCGAGTTTTATCATGAATGAGTGTTGGATTTTGCCAAATGCCTTTTCTGAATCTGTTGATATGAACAAGTCATTTTTCTTCTTTGGCCTGACATTATGGATTACATCAATCAATTTTCCAGTGTTGAACTAGTTTTGCATATCTGGGAGAAACTCCACTTAGTTGTGGTGTGTAATTCTCTTTATATATTGTTGGATTTGATTGCTAATATTTTGTAGAGGATTCTTGCATCTCTGTTCATGAAAGTTGTTGGTCTGCCATTTTCCTTTCTTATGGTCTGTTTTTGGTATTAGAGTAATGCTGGCCTCAAAGTACGAGTTAAGTATTCCCTCTATTTCTATCTTATGAAAGATGTTACAGGGAATTGGTGCAATTTTCTCCTTAAATTATTAGTAGAATTCAATGCCTGTATCTGAGCCCAGTGCTTTTAGTTTGGGAAGATTATTAATTATGACTCCATTTCCTTAATTGAGATAGGGCTATACAAGATTGTCTGTTCTTTCTGGTGTGAGTTTTGGCAGACTGTGTCTTTCAAGGAATTGGTCAGTTTCATCAAGACTGTCAAATCTATTGGAACAGAGTTGTTCATAGTGTTCCTTTGTTATCTTTTTAATGTTCATGGAATCTGCAGGGACATCCTCTCTTTCACATATGATATTAGTACTTTTTTCTTAGTTAGCACAGGGAATTCTAATCAGTACTCCCTAATGGCCTATATGGGGAAAGAATATAAAAGAGAGTGGATATGTGTATGTATATAACTGATTCACTTTGCTATACACCTGAAACTAACACAACATTGTAAATCAACTATACTCCAACTGGCATTTTTAAAACCAATGCTACAGTTTATACTAAAGAATTTGATGAAGATCAAGTAAATATTAAGACTATGGATCAATAGAAGAGATGGAAATTTTAAAAAGTGCCTTTATTACTGATGAAGTTAATTGAAACATGTAGCCTTTCATCCACAGCTGAGTGGACTTGCTATTTCTTCCCTTCAGAATAGATCTCACCAACAATAATTGCACAGCTAGGAAGCACAGACCTTCTTTGCATGGGTGAGAACAGATGAGAATGCATGCTTTCTGCAAATGAGCAGACTTAACAAAAGAATCCAGAAATGGCCAAATTGTAATTCCATCTCCTAAACTTTCCTGTAGGATTAGTCATTTCTCTTTGCCTGGTAATGTATGAATGAGGGGCATAGAGAAGCCAGAAATGTCAATTTAGCTGAAGTTGCCTCTGTAAAGATTCAGAAAAACTGACAAAAATTTCCTACCTAACAGTCCACATACAATACTTTATTATAGAATTTACATTTCCAATAAATGGATAATTCAATGAATGTATTAGTGTTCCTGGCTAACTTTTTAAAATACAGTTAAATTCTAAAACTTGGTACATTTCATAAAGACAGTTTGTTTTCTATGTATATTATATACTATAGTAAAAACTCTTTTAAGAAGTATGTGTGATATGAGATCATTTTAATTAAAAAATGCATGTGTATTTGTTCATGTGTTAACACATATATATTTATGTCAATCTGGAAGGACATGCATGAAAATGTTACCAGTTGTTTCCAGGTTATGGAAATGTAAGTCTTATTTACCATTTCTTTTACAGTAATGTCATTTTACTCAGCTAAAATAAAATTATTTTTCTATAAATGTTATAAGGCCAATTGTTATTCTTTTATAGTCTGAATTAAACCAGTAGATAGAAACAATGTTTTAAAACTTTAAAAAACTATTTACACAATCTTACACTCAGAAATACTCAAAACTTAGGTATAGTTAGGAATACCATTTTTCTGATAGTAACTAAAATAAGATTTCATAGTGTATGATAGTATAGAATTAGGAAGTCACAATCATGATTTATTATTCTAACTTGTACATAATTATGACATGTACATAATATCTATTTCCTAGGTTTTCTGTTTCTTAGGTTAATTAAATTTTGTCCAATGAACAAATGTAATGATGTTACCTAAACTAAAATTGGGGTTTCCCTGGTGGCTCAGATAGTACAGAATCTGCCTGCATGCTGGAGACCTGGGCTTGGTCCCTGGGTTGGGAAGATCTCCTAAAGAAGGGAATGGCTACCCACTCTAGTTTTCTGATGTGGAGAATGCCATGGATGGAGGAGCCTGGCAAGCTATAATCCATGGGCATCATTAACTATTTCTTGCCATTGTTGTAAAACAATAATGTTTTTTCCCTGAACAATAGATATTCTTACCTTAGATTTTGCTTTAGCTAGCTATATATAAGCTAAAATATTATAATTTGGTTTAAAGTAATGTTTACCTTCCTTTTCTTTATTTAGGTATAATGTCCACGGCTTGGGATTTGTATGATTCTTACAATGCTATGGAGCTTTCATCTTTACCAACAAAACGATCTATGATTGACTCAAGTAGTAAAGCAAGTGTACCTTCAAAAGACTGGGAACAAACAGTGCCAGGGAGTAATTTAGAAAAAAGTAAGATTTCATTTATTTCAGTTTTTTTAAAGTTGGGATAATTGAATTATAACATTATATTAGTTTTAAGCATGCAAGATAATAATTTGATCTTTATGTACACTACAAAGTGATCACCACAATAAGTCTAGTTACTGTCACTCTATAAACTTCCCTCTCTAGCCATTTCACCTACCCCTCAACCTCCTTCCCCTCTAATAGCCATCAATTTGTTTATAAGTTTTGTTTTTATTTTTTATATTCTGCATATAAGTGAAATCATACAGTATTTGTCTTTCTCTTTCTGTTTTATTTCACTTAACATCAGTTGCTCAGTTGTGTCCAACTCTTTGCAACCCCATGGACTACAGCACACCAGGCTTCCCTGTCCTTTACCATCTCCCGGGGCTTGCTCAAACTCATGTCCACTGAGTCAGTGATGCCATCCAACCATCTCATCCTCTGTCATCCCCTTCTCCTGCCTTCACACTTTCCCAGCATCATTATTTCTAATGAGTCGGCTCTTCTCATCAGGTGGCCTAAGTATTGGAGCTTCAGTTCCAGCATCGGTTTATTTTTTTAGGATTGACTGGTTTAATCTCTTGCTGTCCAAGGGACCCTCAAGAGTCTTCTCCAACACCAAACTTCAAAAGCATCAATTCTTCACTGTGTACAGCCTTCTTTATGGTTCAGTTCTCACATCTGTACATGACTACTAGACAAACTATAGCTTTGACTAGATGGACCTTTGTTGGCAAAGTAATGTCTCTGCTGTTTAGGTTGGTCATGGCTTTTCTTCCAAGGAGCAAGTGTCTTTTACTTTCATGGCTGCAGTCACCATCTGCAGTGATTTTGGAGCCCAAGAAAATAAAGCCTGTCACTGTTTCCATTGTTTCCCTATCTATTTGCCATGAAGTGATAGGACTGGATGCCATGATCTTAGTTTTCTGAATGTTGAATTTTAAACCAGCTTTCTCCCTCTCTCTTTCACCTTCATCAAGAGGCTCTTTAGTTCCTCTTCACTTTCTGCCGTAAGAATGATGTCATCTGCATATCTGAGGTTATTGCTATTTCTCCTGGCAATTTTGATTCCACTTGTGCTTTATCCAGCCTGGCATTTCGCATGATGTAATCTGCATATAGGTTATATAAGCAGAGTGACAATATACATCCTTGACAAACTCCTTTCCCAATTTAGAAGCAGTCCATTGTTCCATGTCTGGTTCTAACTGTTGCCTCTTGACCTGCATACAGATTTCTCAGGAAGCAGATAAAGTGGTCTAGTATTCCCATCTCTAAGAATTTTCTATATTTTATTGTGAGCCACACACTTGAAGACTTTCGCGTAGTATATGAAGCAGAAGGAGACATTTTCTGGAATTCTCTTGCCTTTTCTATGATCCAACAGATGTTGACAATTAAATCTCTGGTTTCCCCTGCGTTTTCTAAATCCAGCTTGAACATCTGGGAGTTCTTGGTTCACGTCCTGTTGAAGCCTAGCTTGGAGAATTTTGAGCGTTACCTGCCAGTGTGTGACAGGAGTGCAATTGTGTGGCAATTTGAACATTCTTGCCTTTCTTTGGAACTTGAAAGAAAGCTGACCTTTTCCAGTCTGTTGCCGCTGTGAGTTTTCCTAATTTGCTGGCATATTGAGTGCAATACTTTCATAGCATCATCTTTTAGGATTTGAAATAGCTCAGCTGGAATTCCATAACTTCCACTAGCTTTGTTCGTAGTGATGCCACCTAAGGCTCACTTGACTTCGCATCCCAGGATGTCTGGCTCTAGGTGAGTGATCACACCTTCGTGGGTCATTAAGACATTTTTTATATAGTTCTGTGTATTCTTTCCACCTCTACTTAATAACTTCTGCTTCCGTTAGGTCCATACTGTTTCTGTTCTTTATTGTGCCCATCTTTGCATGAAATGTTCCCTTGGTATCTAATTTTCTTGAAAGAATCTCTAGTCTTTCTCATTCTGTTGTTTTCCTCTGTTTCTTTGCATTGATCACTGAGGAAGGCTTCCTTATCTCTCCTTGCTATTCTTTGGATATCTGCATTCAGATTGGTATATCTTTCCTTTTGTCATTTTCTTTTCACTTCTCTTCTTTTTTTCAGTTATTTGTAAAGCCTCTTTGCATTTATTTTTCTTGGGGATGGTCTTGATCTCTGCCTTCTATACAATGTCATGAACCTCTGTCCATAGTTCTTTAGGTACTCTATCAGATCTAATCCCTTGAATCTACTTTTCACTTCCACTGTATGCAAGGGATTTGATTTAGGTCATACCTGAATGGCCTAGTGGTTTTCCCTACTTTATTCAATTTAAGTATGAATTTGGCAATAAGGAGCTTGTGATCTGAGCCACAGTCATCTCCCGGTCTTGTTTTTGCTAACTGTATAGATCTTCTCCATCGGGGCTGCAAAAAGTATAATCAGTCTGATTTCACTATTGACCATCTGGTGATGTCCATGTGTAGTCTTCTTTTGAGTTGTTGGAAGATGGTGTTTGCTATGAGCAGTGCATTCTCTTGGTGACTCTGCTAGCCTCTGCCCTGCTTCATTTTGTACTGCAAGCCCAAGCTTGCCTGAATCCAGGTATCTCTTGACTTCCTACTTTTGCATTCCAGTCCTCCATGATGAAAAGACCACTTAACGTAATACCTTGCATTTCCCTGATAATCGGTGATGTTGAACATTTCATGTGCCATTTGGGAAAAATGTCTCTTTAGCTTATCTTCTGTTTTTTTTTTTTTTTTTGCTATTGTGTTCTTTGAGCTCTTTGTATTAACCCCTTATCAGATCTATGGTTTGCAAATATTTTCTCCCATTCAATAGGTTGTCTTTTCATTTTATTGATGGTTTTCTTGCTATGAAGAAGGTTTATAGTTTATTTCCCTCTGTATATAAGACAATATTTTTTCCTTGGTGCTTTCTATATTTTTGTTTTGTTTTCAGTTTTCAGAAGCTTGAGTATGGTGTATCTTAGTGTGAATTTCTTTAGGTTTATCTTCTTTGGAATTCACTGTTTCATAATTCTGTATGTTTTTCTTTGACAAGTTTTGGAAAATTTCAGCTGTTTCTTCAAGTACATTTTTGGTCTCATACTTTTCTCCTCTCTCCAATAACGTGAATATTATATATCTTATTAGAAGTCTCTTGGCCTCTATTCATATATATACATATATATATAATTATTTTTTTTTTGCAGATTATTTTCTTTCTGGTTTTCAGATTTGGTAATCTCTATTTTTCTTTCTTCAAGTTCACTGATTCTCTTCTCTGTCCCTTCCATTTTGCTGTTGAGCCCATCTGTTGAATTTTTTGTCAGATTTTTTTTATGTCAGATATATTTATCTGTTGTCAGATAATTTTTCTTAATTTAACTTTATTTATTTTAATTGGAGGCTAATTACTTTACAATATTGTATTGGTTTTGCCATACATCAACATGAATCCACAACAGGTGTACACGTGTTCCCCATCCTGAACCCTCCTCCCACCTCCCTCCCCCTACCATCTCTCTGGGTCATCCCAGTGCACCAGCCCCAAGCATCCAGTATCCTGCATCGAACCTGGATTGGCAATTCGTTTCTTATATGATATTATACATGTTTCAATGCCATTCTCCCAAATCATCCCACCCTCACCCTCTCCCACAGAGTCCAAAGCATATATATGGAATTTAGAAAGATGATAATGATAACCCTGTATGTGAGACAGCAAAAGAGACACAGATGTATAGAACATTTTGGACTCTGTGGGAGAGGGAGAGGGTGGGATGATTTGGGAGAATGGAATTGAAACATCTATAATATCATATAAGAAATGAATCACCAGTCCAGGTTCGATGCAGGATACAGGATGCTTGGGGCTGGTGCACTAGGATGACCCAGAAAGATGGTATGGGGAGGGAGGTGGGAGGGGGGTTCAGGATTGGGGACCCGTGTACACCTGTGGCAGATTCATGTTGATGTATGGCAAAACCAATAAAGTATTGTAAAGTAAAATAAAAAATAATAATAATAAATAAAAGCTTTTTCAAATTTTCTAATTAGCTTATAAGATAATTTATTATTTTCCTAATTTATTCACTGAAACAAGCCAGAAAGGTACAAAACATAGACCAATTTCTAATCCTTGAAATAAATTATTCATTTATACTCATTTATCTTATACTTTTATGCATTGTATTCATTATCCTGGATAGCTGTTAACTCTTAACATGGGTTTCATATGAGTTGACTCATTCTTAACATTCTTGTTTTGTTTTTTACTGAATTTAACAAACAAAACAGAAGAGAAACAAATCAGAAAGTGAATCTTCTTTCACATATCTTGATTTTCTGGTGAGGAGTAGAAAATAAGGCTATATAAACTTGCTGAAAAATTGCAAAAATTTTCCTTTTTTACTTTTGTATCCTCAATAGAACCTCTACAGTCTCGATTAGGAGTTTCTAGTTGGCAGTCACAATGAATTCTGGAGGTTACCAATGGCTGGCATCATATGCTTACCAGTTTCAAACCCAATTGGCTATGTTTATTCATGTATATACACATAAAATATATATAAGCACATATTTAACATATATTTCTTAAATGACCCAATTTCCTAGGCAATATATATGCAAAGAGATGCACAGTGAAAAATAAAGATACAAAAAATTGTTACTTATACTATATGAGAGGCAGGAGCCAGAAGGAAAAAAAAAAAAAAAACAGGAAGAGTTTAGTATATTTCATCAAACCTGTGTATGTACACACACTGACAAATTCCAATTCAATATTCACTCTCCTTTCTTGCTAATAAACAGAGCTTACATTTAGTATAGGGACAATGTGCTCAGCTTTAAACTAACTAAATCTACATTTCTCACCATTATTCATAGCTAAAAATAAATATCTGACACAATAATTCTGACCAAGGAAATGGTAGCAGATGATATTGGATAGGACTCCAAGTAAATATTCTTATGAGACAAATTTGTGTGATTGATATTGTTTTATCCATCTTCCTATTCTTTTTCCATGCTAAAAATACAGATACATAGTGAAAGCAAAGATTTCTTGAGACTATGAGGTTAAAAACATAATGACGTAGCCCATAAATTTAAAATGACAAAGTAGAAATTTATAAGAAAACTGAATCATTGATGTAATTATGATGAGACTGTGTGCATGTGTGCTAAGTTGCTTCAGCTGAGTCTGACTTTTAGTTCAGTCCTAAAATGACTGAATCTATTTTTCTTGTTAAATGAAGAAATAATAGATTCCAAACTTATTTAAGACATAGGTTGGTATGTATTTCCATACAAATTGTGAAATTATTTGTTCTAGCTCTGTGAAAAATACCGCTAGTAGCTTGATAGGAATTGCATTGAATCTGTAGATTGCTTTGGGTAGTATACTCATTTTCACTATATGGATTCTTCCAATCCATGAACATGGTATATTTCTCCATCTATTAGTGTCCTCTTTGATTTCTTTCACCAGTGTTTTATAGTTTTCTATATATAGGTCTTTAGTTTCTTTAGGTAGATATATTCCTAAGTATTTTATTCTTTTCATTGCAATGGTGAATGGAATTGTTTCCTTAGTTTCTCTTTCTATTTTCTCATTATTAGTGTATAGGAATGCAAGGGATTTCTGTGTATTGATTTTATATCCTTCAACTTTACAATATTCATTGATTAGCTCTAGTAATTTTCTGGTGGAATCTTTAGGGTTTTCTGTGTAGAGGATCATGTCATCTGCAAACAGTGAGAGTTTTACTTCTTCTTTTCCAATCTGGATTCCTTTTATTTCTTTTTCTGCTCTGATTGCTGTGGCCAAAACTTCCAAAACTATGTTGAATAGTAGCGGTGAAAGTGGGCACCCTTGTCTTGTTCCTGACTTTAGGGGAAATGCTTTCTATTTTTCACCATTGAAGATAATGTTTGCTGTGGGTTTGTCATATATAGCTTTTATTCTGTTGAGGTATGTTCCTTCTATTCCTGCTTTCTGGAGAGTTTTTATCATAAATGGATGTTGAATTTTGTCAAAGGCTTTCTCTGCATCTATTGAGATAATCATATGGTTTTTATTTTTCAATTTGTTAATGTGGTGTATTACATTGATTGATTTGTGGTTATGGAAGAATCCTTGCATCCCTGGGATAAAGCCCACCTGGTCATGGTGTATGATCTTTTTAATGTGTTGTTGGATTCTGATTGCTAGAATTTTGTTAAGGACTTTTGCATTTATGTTCATCAGTGATATTGGCCTGTAGTTTTCTTTTTTTGTGGCATCTTTGTCAGGTTTTGGTATTAGGATGATGGTGGCCTATAGAATGAGCTTGGAAGTTTACCTTCCTCTGCAATTTTCTGGAAGAGTTTGAGTAGGATAGGTATTAGCTCTTCTCTCAATTTTTGGTAGAATTCAGCTGTGAAGCCATCTAGATCTGGGCTTTTGTTTGCTGGAAGATTTTTGATTACAGTTTCAATTTCCGTGCTTGTGATGGGTCTGTTAAGATTTTCTATTTCTTCCTGGTTCAGTTTTGGAAAGTTGTACTTTTCTAGGAATTTGTCCATTTCTTCCACATTGTCTATTTTATTGGCATATAATTGCTGATAGTAGTCTCTTATAATCCTTTGTATTTCTGTGTTGTCTGTTGTGATCTCTCCATTTTCTTTTCTAATTTTATTGATTTGATGTTGCTCCTTTTGTTTCTTGATGAGTCTGGCTAATGGTTTGTCAATTTTATTTATCCTTTCAGAGAACCAGCTTTTGGCTTTGTTGATTTTTGCTATGGTCTCTTTTGTTTCTTTTGCATTTATTTCTGCCCTAATTTTTAAGATTTCTTTCCTTCTACTAACCCTGGGATTCTTCATTTCTTCCTTTTCTAGTTGCTTTAGGTATAGAGTTGGGTTATTTATTTGACTTTTTTCTTGTTTCTTGAGGTATGCCTGTATTGCTATGAGCTTTCCCCTTAGCACTGCTTTTACAGTGTCCCATAGGTGTTGGGTTGTTGTGTTTTCATTTTCATTTGTTTCTATTCATATTTTTATTTCTTTTTTTATTTCTTCTGTGATTTGTTGGTTATTCAGCAGCGTCTTGTTTAGCTTCCATATGTTGGAATTTTTAATAGTTTTTCTCCTGTAATTGAGATCTAATCTTACGGCATTGTGGTCAGAAAAGATGCTTGGAATGATTTCATTTTTTTTTTTTTAATTTACCAAGGCTAGGTTTATGGCCCAGGATGTGATCTATCCTGGAGAAGGTTCCGTGTGCGCTTGAGAAAAAGGTGAATGAAATTCATTGTTTTGGGGTGAAATATCCTATAGATATCAATTAGGTCTAACTGGTTGTTGTATCATTTAAAGTTTGTGTTTCCTTGTTAACTTTCTGTTTAGTTGATCTATCCATAGGTTTGAGTGGGGTATTAAAGTCTCCCAGTATTATTGTGTTATTGTTAATTTCCCCTTTCATACTTGTTAGCATTTGTCTTACATATTGCGGTCCTCCGATGTTGGGTGCATATATATTTATAATTGTTATATCTTCTTCTTGGATTGATCCTTTGATCATTATGTAGTGTCCGTCTTTGTCTCTTTTCACAGCCTTTGTTTTAAAGTCTATTTTATCTGATATGAGTATTGCTACTCCTGCTTTCTTTTGGTCTCTATTTGTGTGGAATATTTTTTCCAGCCTTTCACTTTCAGTCTGTATGTGTCCCCTGTTTTGAAGTGGGTCTCTTGTAGACAACATATATAGGAGTCTTGTTTTTGTATCCACTCAGCCAGTCTCTGTCTTTTGGTTGGGGCATTCAACCCATTTATGTTTAAGGTAATTATTGATAAGTATGACCCCACTGCCATTTACTTTATTGTTTGGGGTTTGAGTTTATATGCCCTTTTTGTGTTTCCTGTCTAGAGAATATCCTTTAGCATTTGTTGGAGAGCTGGTTTGGTGGTGCTGAATTCTCTCAGCTTTTGCTTGTCTGTAAAGCTTTTGATTTCTCCTTCATGTCTGAATGAGATCCTTGCTGGGTACAGTTGTCTGGGCTGTAGGTTATTTTCTTTCATCACTTTAAGTATGTCTTGCCATTCCCTCCTGGCCTGAAGAGTTTCCATTGAAAGATCAGCTGCTATCCCAATGAGAATCCCCTGTGTGTTATTTGTTGTTTTTCCCTTGCTGCTTTTAGTATATGTTCTTTGTTAATTTGATTAACATGTGTCTTGGGGTGTTTCACCTTGGGTTTATCCTGTTTGGGACTCTCTGGGTTTCTTGGACTTGGGTGATTATTTCCTTCCCCATTTTAGGGAAGTTTTCAACTATTATCTCCTCAAGTATTTTCTCATGGTCTTTCTTTTTGTCGTCTTCTGGGATCCTATGATTCGAATGTTGGAGCGTTTCATATTGTCCTGGAGGTCTCTGAGATTGTCTTCATTTCTTTTAATTCATTTTTCTTTTTTCCTCTCTGATTCATTTATTTCTACCATTCTACTTCACTAATCCTCTCTTCTGCCTCTGTTATTCTACTATTTGTTGCCTCCAGAGTGTTTTTTTTTTATTTCATTTATTGCATTATTCATCATATATTGACTCTTTTTTGTTTCTTCTAGGTCCTTGTTAAACCTTTCTTGCATCTTCTCAATCCTTGTCTCCAGGGTATTTATCTGTGATTCCATTTTGATTTCAAGGTTTTGGATCATTTTCACTATCATTATTCAGAATTCTTTCACGTAGATTCCCTATCTCTTCCTCTTTTGTTTGGTTTGGTGGGCATTTATCGTGTTCCTTTACCTGCTGGGTATTCCTCTGTCTCTTCATCTTGTTTATATTGCTGAGTTTGGGGTGGCCTTTCTGTATTCTGGCAGTTTGTGGAGTTCTCGTTATTGTGGAGTTTCCTCGCTGTGGGTAGGGTGTATGGGAGGCTTGTCAAGGTTTCTTGGTTAGGGAAGTTTGTGTCGGTGTTCTGGTGGGTGGAGCTGAATTTCTTCTCTCTGAAGTGCAATGAAGTATCCAGTAATGTGTTATGAGATGTCAGTGGGTTTGGAGTAACTTTGGGCAGCCTGTATATTGAAGCTCAGGGCTGTGTTCCTGTGTTGCTGGAGAATTTGTGTGGTGTGTCTTCCTCTGGAACTTGTTGGCCCTTGGGTGATGCTTGGTTTCAGTGTAGGTATGGAGGCGTTTGATGAGCTCCTGTCAATTAATGTTCCCCAGAGTTAGTTCTCTAGTGTTCTTGGGATTTGGACTTAAGCCTCCTGCTTCTGGTTTTCAGTCTTATTTTTCCAGTAGTCTCAAGACTTCTCCTTCTATACAGCACCATTGATAAAACATCTAGGTTAAAGATAAAAAGTTTCACCACAGTGAGGGACACCCAGAGAAGGTTACAGAGTTACATGGAAAGAGAAGAGGGAGGAGGGAGTTAGAGGTGACCTGAATGAGATGAGGTGGAATCAATAGAGGAGAGAGCAAGCAAGCCAGTAATCACTTCCTTATGTGCGCTCCACAGTCTGGACCGCTCAGAGATGTTCACAGAGTTATACAGAGAAGAGAAGAGGGAGGCAGGAGACAGAGGTGGCCAGGAGGACAAAAAGGGAGAATCAAAAGGAGAGAGACAGATCCAGCCAGTAATCAGTTCCCTAAGTGTTCTCCACCGTCTGGAACACACAGAGATTCACAGAGTTGGGTAGAGAAGAGAAGGGGAAGGGAGGAGACAGAGGCAACCTGGTGGAGAAAGAGGAGAGTCCAAAGGGGGAGAGAGCAGTCAAGCCAGTAATCTCGCTCCCAGGTAAAAATGGGTACTGAAGATTGGGTTCTTAAAGGTACAAAATTAATAACAAATACCAAAAAGCAAAGATTAAAAATCTAGAGTAGAGGTTGGATTTTCAAAAATACAATATTAAAGAAAAGAAGAAAAAAAAACAGTCACAAAATTTATAATATATATATATATGAAGTTTCCTTTAAAAAAAATAGGGCATTTTTTTTTTGCAAAGTAATAGTAGGTTATAAAAATGAAAATTAAAGGAGTAATAGAGGACTTAAAATTTTTTTTTAAAAAAAAGAATGATCATAAAAATATACCTAGGACTTTCTCTGTTGTTGTTGTGGGCAGTGTGGGGTCAGTTCATTTTTGGATAGTTCCTTGGTCTGGCTTATATTTCTCAAGATCTGTAGGCCCCTTCCTATGTAGTTGGTACTAACTACAGGGTTTTAATCTATTGCATCTCTCACTTCCAAGGTGGTTCCCTGTTTTAGCTTCTTCTGTTTGCTGGTCTCTTCAGTGTCTGATTTCCACCCTGACACAATGGGGCAGTGGTGGACACTTTCATAGGCTTACTTGTTCAGTCGTGCTGTGGGGAGGGAGGGACCCTACAAACAAATAACACTGGCGTGTGCTCTCAGTGTCTCAGCCACACTGGGCTGTCACCGCTCCTGGCGCATGTGCCCTTCCTGCCCACACTGCTCAGGCTCTAGGTTGCTCTGCTGGGAACCGTCTGAGGCCGGCCCTGGGCTGCATGCACCTCCCAGGTCTAAGCTGCTCAGGTTCAGGCACTCGGGTAGTCCTCAGAGGCTGAGGGCCACCTCAGCCTGTGTTGGGACTGCATTTAGTGCCCTACCCAGGTCCGAGCAGCTCAGGGGATGAGATGTTTGGCGTGTGAGGTTGCTGCAACTTATCACCTCCCCTGTCCCTGCCGCTTAGTTTTCTGGGTGTACAACTGGCGCACCTTCACAGGTGGATGTCCAGAGCCACAAAAAGTCTTAGCAAAGAAGCCTGCTTGCAGTTTGGTAGATAATGTCTCTCTGGGGCTGCGATTGCCCCCTTCCAGCTCTGGCTGCCTGTCACTGGAGGAGGATGGTCTGCAGCCGGCTAGTTCTGTTCAGTTCTTTGTTCTGTGTTCTGTGCAAGGGCCTGGTGGTGTCTTAGGACTTTTTGCGTGGTAGGTATACTGAAGTCTGGTTTGCTAGCCCAAGTTAATTCGCTCAGATTGCCCTTGGAGCATTCAGCCCCAGTCCTTACTCTAAGCAATGTAGCCCGCACCTCCCTGCCCAGCCCCCGCTTGCTAGTGGCGGATGCAGGTGTCTGCACTGCTTCTCCGCTGGAGGAGTTACTGTTGGGTTTGTAATCTGTGGGTTTTAATTATTTATTTATTTTTCCTCCCTGTTATGTTGCCCTCTGTGCTTCCAAGGCTCGCCACAGACTTGGCAGTGAGAGTGTTTCCTGGTGTTTGGAAACTTCTCTCTTTTTAAGACTCTCTTCTTGGGACAGAGTTCCGTCCTTCCCTCTTTTGTCTCTTTTTTTTGTCTTTTATATTTTTTCCTACCTCCTTTCGAAGACAATGGGCTGCTTTTCTGGGTGCCTAATGTGCTCTGCCAGCACTCAGAAGTTGTTCTGTGGAATTTACTCGGCGTTTAAATGTTCTTTTGATGAATTTGTGGGGGAGAAGTGGTCTCCCTGTCCTATTCCTCTGCCATCTTAGGACCGCTCTGTTGTCAGATAATTTAAGCATCTCCGTCATCTCAGTGTTGGTTTCTATTGATTTTGTTTGTTGGTTTGTTTCGTTTAAGTAGAGATTTTCTTAGTTCTTTGATCAGTGACGTTCAGTTGAAATTTAGAGACTTGGGGTATTATGTTTTGAGAACTGGATCTTGTTTAAACTTCATTTGTAGCAGGATTTGTTTGACACTATTTTGACAGGAAATTTTACTGCTCCATTACAGGCAGGTGAAAGTAGAAGTGGGGTTTACTGCCCCATTTTGTGTGTGTGTGTGCACACACGCACACATTCACTCAGTCGTTTCTGACTCTTTGCAATCCCATGGACTGTAGCCCACCAGGCTCCTCTGTCCATGGAATTTTCCAGGCAAGCATATTGGAGAGAGTTGCCATTTCCTACTCCAGGGGAATCTTCCTGATCCAGGGATTGAACCTGGGTCAATTACATCTCCTACATTGGCAGGCAGATTCTTTACCACTAGCACCACCTGGGAAGCACCCTTTACTGGAGTAGAAATCCATATTTTTCACTTGCCCTTCAATTACACTGAGGGAGGGGATCATTTCATTACTGTTCTATAATGTTAGAAGGGGAGCTCTAACCTTGTGTAAGTTAGATAGTGAGCTCTAACTTCCATTGATACCTACATGGCTGGGAGGGATAGGAGCACCTCATTAACACTTCCTGACACCATGGATTGGGACTTGGCTTTATTACTTTGGGGCAGTTCTGTAAGGTCTGACTGTACCAGTCCAACTCTGACTATTGGGAAGAACCTTTTTACTGCCAGATAGCTGTGGAATTCCATGTTTCCCAAGAGATCTTAATTGTTATTGCACAAAGGACAGCATAGTCATTTTTTTTTGGGGGGGGCGGGTAAGTTTTAAAGTCCTAGCTCCTTACTGAGACTTTTCTGACACCACACCCACTTGAAGGCTGGGAGATTGGAAAGTTTTGTTAGAACCTGGAAGAATGGAAGTCTAGACTTCCGACTTGTTTGTGGAATGGGTGGGGCTACAATTTTTTCTCTGTTTTTTTCCTGGAGAGAAATGGTTATATCCTAAAAGTTTTCTTTCTTGTGAGGTTGTTCTTTTCCTGAGTTTTGGCTAAAGAGAGGTTTGTCTGGAGTATCTGCAATAATAAGAAATCCAGGGAACTCACCACTGTGTCATTCCCTAGGTCCTGAGCAATCTTTTTGCTCTGCCTTCTTCTGACAAAGGCTTTCAAAGGCTTCCTCTAAAAAAAAAAAAAAAAAAATTAATGTCCCAAGATTTTTAGTTGTATTTAGCAAAGGAATAGGGAAAAGTGTTTACTCCATCTTCATGGATGCAGGATTCCCCTTCATTCTGTTTTAACTAAGTAATAGGTAGAATATCATTCCTCAAATATATACACATCCGGATGTCAGGAACCTATGAATAGATTACCTTACATGAGATAAGAGACTATCCAAATGTAACTACATTAAGGATCTAAAAGAGGGAGGTTATCCTGAATTATCTGAGTGGACCCAAACCAATCAAACGGGTACTTTGGAGTATTTTTTCCATTTGTGGTCAGAGAGAGATATAATGGCAGGACCATCAGAGAGATGCAATGTTGCTGTCTTTTGAAGATGGACGACGGGTTGGTGGTGGCTTCTAGAAATTGGCAAGGAAATTAATTCTCTAGAGCCTTCAGAAAGGAACATAACCCTAATAACCTTTCGGTTTTGGCCAAGCGAGACCTGGGTTGATCACTAACCTACAGAACTTTAAATTTGTATCCATTTTAAATTTAATCTAGAACTTAGTCCACTAAATTTTTGGTAATTTGTTAGAGCACTAATAAACAACAGTAGTGTAGTATTCCTATAAAGAAATAAATTAAACCTTTATCTGAAGGTGTAATGAAGACTGATAATAATTTAATTTCAATTTGAATAAAAATACATGGAGATACAAATTACCTTGTGAGTTATCATTGCTTATTTTCTGAAAACAGCACATTTTGGATTCCAAAATGAGATAATATATGTATATCTTGTATGTGCTTGGTTCCTAAAAGACATTCAGTAAGTAACTATTAAAGTTGTTGTGAATATTGGAGGAATACAATAGTGATGGCAAAATGTCATTGATAAATCTTTAGGATGCACAAACCAGCTAATATAATATTTGAATTATGTTACCATTGTTTCATATTTGTATTTTACAGTTAGTGAAGGTAGTTCTCTAATGGATATTGAAAATGTAATTCTGGCTAAAGTTCGTGATGAAGAAGAAGATAACTCAGATGCAGTATTTAAATCTGATAAGTTTCAGCAGGACTTATTTTTTATGGAACGAGTTATAATGGAAAATATATTTCAGCCAAAACTTGCAGCTTATCGTCAGCTTCCTGTTTTAAAAGGTATTTAACACATTATATACTAAAACATCTTTTAAAAAAAATAGTGTTGTTTTAAAATAAAGATTTTATACTTTAAAAAAGATGTTTAAATATAATCATTTTTAGACAAGCTCAAGTAATTAAAAAAATCAAATGGTATTATTTCTAAATGCAATCTTTAAACTGAGTTATCACTTATCAGTGAGAAGGAAATGGCAGCTGATTCCAGTAATTCTTTCCTGGAGAACTCCATGGACAGAGGAGCCTGGTGGGTTGCAGTCCACGGGGTTGCAGGGTGTCAGATCTGACTGAAGCGACTTAGCACATACACACACATCACTTATCAAAAGACATTTTTATATAGTTTCCAGCACTAAAAGTGAATAGCAGGAGAGTCCGGACCTGGAAGCCCAAAGAGATAGTCCCTTAGATTCAAAACCTCGTAAGCTCTTTGCTCTCTGCTGTTCCAGTATTGAATTATTCTCTCATAGTCAAACACCCCTTTCCATTGCCATTGATACATTCCAGGTTCTAGTTTTTATTACCTCTCCCTAATTTTATTACACAGGCATTCTTCCTGTTCTTATGGCTACAATATTTTTGAGGATTTGAGAGATTACTTAATTCAACTTTTCAATTTTTAACGAATGAAATGAAGTTTATAGAAACTTTCTAAAGTTCACTTCAGTCACTCAGTCGTGTCTTGACTCTTTATGACCCCATGTATCGCAGCACTCCAGGCCTCCCTGTCCATCACCAACTCCCGGAGTTTACCCAAACTCATTTCCGTCGAGTCGGTGATGCCATCCAGCCATCTCATCCTCTGTTGTCCCCTTCTCCTCCTGCCCCAATCCCTCCCAGCATCAGGGTCTTTTCCAATGAGTCAACTCTTCACATGAGGTGGCCAACATATTGGAGTTTCAGCTTCAGCATCAGTCCTTCCAAAGAACACCCAGGACTGATCTCCTTTAGGATGGACTGGTTGGATCTCCTTGTAGTCCAAGGGACTCTCAAGAGTCTTCTCCAACACCACAGTTCAAAAGCATCAGTTCTTTGGCGCTCAGCTTTCTTCATAGTCCAACTCTCACATCCATACATGAACACTGGGAAAACCATAGCCTTGACTAGACAAACCTTTGTTGACAAAGTAATGTCTCTGCTTTTGAATATGCTGTCTAGGTTGGTCATAACTTTCCTTCCAAAGAGTAAGTGTCTTTTAATTTCATGGCTGCAATCACTATCTGCAGTGATTTTGGTGAAGGTGAAGTCGCTCAGTCGTGTCCGACTCTTTGCGACCCCGTGGACTGTAACATACTAGGCTTCTCCGTCCATGGGATTCTCCAGGCAAGAATACTGGAGTGGATTGCCATTTCCTTCTCCAGGGGATCTTAGACGCTTTAACCTCTGAGCCACCAGGGAAGTCCCCAATATAGGAGACCAGAGTTCAATCCAAACTGTTCCAATATTAATTGTTGAATTTCAATAGAGGGAGAAATCATGAATATTTTTTCATATGTATGTAAGTTTTGAAATTTTCAAAATTAAAAAAATGAATTAGAAAAGAAAGCTGCACGTTAAAAACAATATTTCTGAGTTTTGCTTTATAACTCCACTATGACATCTGTGAAATACATGATTGCTATTGTCAAATGGAAAAGGAGGACTTAAAGTCAGATGCATGAAATAAAGTCTGACACTGTTTCCCCATCTGTTTCCCATGAAGTGATGAGACCAGATGCCATGATCTTCATTTTCTGAGTGTTCAGCTTTAAGCCAACTTCCTCACTCTCCTCTTTCACTTTCACCAAGAGGCTTTTTAGCTCCTCTTCACTTTCTGACATAATGGTGGTGTCATCTGCATATCTGAGGTTATTGATGTTTCTCCCAGCAATCTTGATTCCAGCGTGTGCTTCCTCCAGCCCAGGAACATATCACTGATCATTTAAAAAAGAAAAAATAGTAGTTCTGCTTTTAGTTAGGATGTAAATAATTATAAGACCATAGAGGAGGACAGAGGTATTGCAGTTTTGCTCATATGATGACATCCAGATAAGAGTTCAAAGAGGCTGCTGCTGCTGCTAAGTTGCTTCAGTTGTGTCTGACCCTGTGTGACCCCATAGATGGCAGCCCACCAGGCTCCTCCGTCCCTGGGCTTTTCCAGGCAAGAACACTGGAGTGGGTTGCCATTTCCTACTCCAATGCATGAAAGTGAAAAGTGAAAGTGAAGTCACTCACTCATGTTCGACTCTTCATGACCCCATGGACTACAGCCTACCAGGCTCCTCCGTCCATGGGATTTTTCCAGGCAAGAGTACTGGAGTGGGGTGCCATTGCCTTCTCTGTCAAAGAGTCTGAGGTGACTGTAATGGGAATAATCAGATGTTAGGAAATTATGTAGAGAAAACAAAACTCCATAAATCTATCATTTAGTCTTTGGCTGAAACATAAGCTGTGTATGTTAACTCCAGAAGGCAAGGAAAGAACAACTACCAGGAAGCTTTAAGTGAAAAAGTGTTCAGAGTTCCCATAGGGCTGCGACACATTTGATTTCTGACTGGCCAGAGGGTTAGAAATAGGGTATTCAGTAAATATTGAGAATGGCCATACCTTAAGAGTAGAGCTAGAATAATCCAAGAATGAAGACTCGTCTAGACCCTCATCCCCACCAATAAACTTTTTAGCTAATTTTAAAAATTGTATTTTTAAAAGCTAATTTTAAAAATCAAGCTAATCTGAAAGTAAGTTAACTGCTCAACAAAACAAACTTCAATACAGTATTGATGGAAGAAAACACAATGCAGACATTCAGTGCTGTAACATTTATAATGCACAACACCCAATAAAAATTTACTAGCTGTGTAAATAAGCAGGAAAATGTGAGCTAAAGCTAAAAAAGTCAGGCAATAGAAACAGATAAAAAGGTGACTGAGATGGTAAAAGACAGATAAGAACTTTAAAAAAGCTATCATACTCAGAATAGCCAAGACCCTATTGAAGAAGAAGAAAAAAGTTGGAGGACTGACATCATCCAACTTCAACAGTTACTGTTAAGTTACAGTTGTTAAGATAGTGTGGTATTGGTGAAAGAACAGACACATAGTTCAATGGAACAGAATAAAGAGCCCAGAAATAGATCCACATAATTATAGTCAACTGATCTTTGACCAAAGAGGAATGGCAATATAATAGAAAGAAAAAAGATAGTCTTTTCAACAAATGATACTGGAACATCAGGATATTTATGGGCAAAATAAATAATCTAGATACAGACCTTATACCCTTCACAAAAATTAACTCAAAATGGGTCATAAATGTCAATGAAATATGCAAAACTATAAAACTTCTAGAAGACAACATAGGAAAAAATTTCGATAACCTTGGGTATGGTGATGACTTTTTAGATTTGACACCAAAGGCACAATCTATTGAAAGAAATAATTGATAACTTGGACTTTATTAAAATTAAAAATCTGCTCTGTGAAAGACATTGTCAAGAGAATGAGAAGTCACTGACTAGAAAAAATATATGCAAAATACATACCTGATAAAGAACTCATCCAAAATATACAAATATCTCTTAAAATTCAACAATAAAGAAATAACATAGTTTAAAAACAGACAAAAGACCTAATAGACACCTCACCAAAGAGATATACCAATGGCAAATAAGTTTAAGAAGATGTTCATCATTATATGTCATTAAGGAATTTCAAATTAAAACATCAATGAAATACCACCATACAACTGTTGAATAGTTAAAATCCAAAACATTAATACCGCCAAATGCTGCCTAAAATGTGGACAACAAGAACTCTTATTTAAGGTTGCTGGGACTCCACAATAGTTCAGCTACTTTGGAAGACAGTTTGGCAGTTTCTTACAAAACTAAGCATATTGTAACCATATGGTCCATAATTGTACTCCTTGGTATTAACACAAAGAAGTTGAATACTTATTTCCACACAAAAATCTTCACACAGATGTTTATTGAAGCTTTAGTCATAACTTCCAAAACTTGCAGGCAAACAAGATGTTCTTCAGAAGGGGAATGAATGAAAAAATTGTGGTAAATCCAGACAATAGAATATTATTCAGCACTAAAAAGAAATGAATTATCAAGCCACGAACAGACACGGACAAAATCTAAATGCATATTACTAAGTGAAGGAAGCCCATCTGAAAAGGCTACATATGCTGTCATTCCAACTATATGACATTCTGGAAAAGGCAAAAGTTTGGAGACAGTAAAAAGATCAGACGTTTGCAGGGATTAGAGGTTGGGAGAAATGAATAGGCAAAGTATGTAAGATTTTTAGAGCAATAAAAGTATTCTGCATAATACTTAGTGGTGGGTACATTTCATTGTACACTCATCCAAATTCATAGAATGTACAACACCAAGAGTAAATCCTTATGTGAACTATATAGATTTTGAGTAATAATAATTTGTCACTGGGAGTTCACTTATTGTAACACTGTACTACTGGTGGAGGATGTTGATCTGGAAAAGGCTATGTGTAAATCTGGGTGTGAGTATATTGGAACTCTTCATTTTGAGTTCAGTTTTGCTGTGAAACTAAAACTACTCTAAAAAATAAAGTCTGTTAAAGAATAAGTTCTAAAAATATGCTTAAAGATTTAAAGGAAAAAATAAGAATGCAATGATGATAGTAATGAAAGCTATATATAGGACCAAATGGAACTTCTAGAGATGAAATACAATACATAGTACCTGAAATGAAAAAATTTACTGCTTGGGTTTGACAGAATTCTAAAAGACAAGCAAGAGGAACATTCCAAATTAAAGTACAGAAACAAGTCTAAAAACAGAACTTCAGTGACCTGTGTCCCAAGGTCATGTGGTTTAATATATATGTAATTAGAATTGTAGTAGTAGAATAAAGAGGAAGAACAGAAAGATATTTGAAGGAGGAGTTGCTAGAAATTTTGTATATTTGAAAAAACTTTAAATCAATCATTATAAGAAGCTCAATGAAACCCAAGCAAGATAAACACAATGAAAAGCACACTGATGCATATTTTAAGTACTATATATATAAAAAAAAAAAAATTAAAAGTACCAGAAAAAAATGCATTACATACAGGGGAGAAATTGATAATGCCCTTATTTCTATATCAGAAGCCAGAAAACAATGCAACGATATTTTTACTTGCTAAAAATTCTATATCTAGAGAAAATATTCTTCAAAAATCAAGGTGAAATAAAAACATGTTCAGACAAACAAAAGCTGAGAGAATTCATTGTCAGCAGACCAAAAAAAGCTAAAGAAAGTTCTTCAGGCTGATAGAACATAACAAAAATTAGAATCTACATAAAAGAATGGAGAGTGCTAGAATTTGAAAATATGAGTAAAAGTAAGAGACATTTCCCACCATTTAAAATTTCTTTAAAGATCATTAAGTCAACAATATTATTCTGTGTTTTATATGGTAAAGCAAAGGACATGGAATAACTAAGTCAATTTTGTAGCAGAAGAATGAAGTTGAAGGACTAACTATATTACAGGTAACTGACTATAATGATACAGTAATCAAGGCAACTGAGTATTTGTCTAAGGGTAGACATATAGATGATTGAAACAGACTAGTGAGTTCAGAAATAAACATGTATGGTTAACTAATTTTTAACAAACATGTCAAGGCAATTCAATAGAGAGAAGTTGATCTTTTAAAAACAGTGCTGAAAGAACTGGATATCCTTATGGGGAGAAAAATGAGCTTTAATCCTCACCTCCTATTAAATGTATAAATTAAGTCAGAATGGACCATAGATTTAAATGTAAAAATTAAAACTATAAAGTTCTAGGAGAAGATAAAAGAAAAAAAAGTGTGATTTTAGCATAAGAAAAGATCCACTTAATACACAAAAATCCCAAGTGCAAGCGTGTTCATTTGTGTCCAACTCTTTGTGACCCCATGGGTGGTAGCCTACCAGGCTCTTTGTCTGTGGCATTCTCCAGGCAAGAATAATGGAGTGGATTGGCATCTCCTGCATTGGCAGGCACTGAGCCAGCTGGGAGGCCCCCAAATCCCAAGGCATAAAAGAAAAAAATCAATAAGACTTTTGCAAGAGTTAAAATATCTGCTCTTTGAATAACACTGCTAACAGTAGGGAAAAATGCAAGCAACAGACTAGAAGAATATGTTTGCAATGTATACATCTGACTAAAGACTTAGGCAATACACATTTACTTCCTCACAATTCTAGAGACAGAAGGTCCAAGATCAGCGTGCCAGCAGGGTTGGTTTCCTCTGAGGCTTCTCTCTTTGGCTTGCAGATGTTCACCCTCTTGCTGCCTCTCTACATGGTCTTTTCTCTGTGTGTGTTCATCCCTTGTCTCTCTTCAGTTCAGTTCAGTTCAGTCGCTCAGTCGTGTCCGACTCTTTGCGACCCCATGAATCGCAGCACGCCAGGCCTCCCTGTCCATCACCAACTCCAGGAGTTCACTCAGACTCACGTCCATTGAGTCCGTGATGCCATCCAGCCATCTCATCCTCGGTCATCCCCTTCTCCTCCTGCCCCCAATCCCTCCCAGCATCAGAGTCTTTTCCAATGAGTCAACTCTTCGCATGAGGTGGCCAAAGTACTGGAGCTTCAGGTTTAGCATCATTCCTTCCAAAGAAATCCCACGGTTGATCTCCATAGAGCCAAAGCAAAAACAATCCCCAGTTATGGATGTGACTGGTGATAGAAGCAAGATGCGATGCTGTAAAGAGCAATATTGCATAGGAACCTGGAATGTCAGGTCCATGAATCAAGGCAAATTGGAAGTGGTCAAACAAGAGATGGCAAGGGTGAACGTCAACATTCTAGGAATCAGCGAACTAAAATGGACTGGAATGGGTGAATTTAACTCAGATGACTATTATATCTACTACTGTGGGCAGGAATCCCTCAGAAGAAATGGAGTAGCCATCATGGTCAACAAAAGAGTCCGAAATGCAGTACTTGGATGCAATCTCAAAAATGACAGAATGATCTCTGTTCGT
>SJXQ01003959.1:448912-474436 GCA_006408695.1 Aepyceros melampus | reverse complement strand
GGGCTCCAAAATCACTGCAGATGGTGACTGCAGCCATGAAATTAAAAGGCGCTTACTCCTTGGAAGAAAAGTTATGACCAACCTAGATAGTATATTCAAAAGCAGAGACATTACTTTGCCGACTAAGGTCCGTCTAGTCAAGGCTATGGTTTTTCCTGTGGTCATGTATGGATGTGAGAGTTGGACTGTGAAGAAGGCTGAGTGCCGAAGAATTGATGCTTTTGAACTGTGGTGTTGGAGAAGACTCTTGAGAGTCCCTTGGACTGCAAGGAGATCCAACCAGTCCATTCTGAAGGAGATCAACCCTGGGATTTCTTTGGAAGGAATGATGCTAAAACTGAAGCTCCAGTACTTTGGGCACCTTATGCGAAGAGTTGACTCATTGGAAAAGACCCTGATGCTGGGAGGGATTGGGGGCAGGAGGAGAAAGGGACGACCGAGGATGAGATGGCTGGATGGCATCACAGACTCAATGGACGTGAGTCTGAGTGAACTCCGGGAGTTGGTGATGGACAGGGAGGCCTGGCGTACTGCGATTCATGGGGTCGCAAAGAGTCGGACACGACTGCGCGACTGAACTGAACTAACTGATCTCCTTCAGAATGGACTGGTTGGATCTCCTTGTCTCTCTTGGTGTATCTAGATTTCCTCTTCTTATAAGGATATCAATCAATGGATTGGGACCCTCTCTAATGGTCTAATTTTAATGTAATCACCACTTCAAAGTCCTTTCTCAAAATATTGTTATATTCTGACATACTACATTCTTGTGTGTGCTCTGTGTGTCACACAGACTTGTGCAGTTCTTTGCCACCCTATGGACTGAAGCCCTACAGATTTCTCTGTCCATGGAATTTCCCAGTCATCACCAGCTTAACCAGGTGGTGACTGGAGTGGGTAGCCACTCCCTTCTCTAGGGGATCTTCCTGACTCAGGGATCAAACCTGTCTCCTGCATCATAGGTGGATTCTTTACCCCTGAGTCATTATGACTTCAATATATGAATTTTGGAGCAAAATAATTCATCCCATAACAGACAGTCATCGTATAAATTCTCACTTAATCTGTATAAGCAATAAAGTTCTAGGTCAAGTGTTTCTAATTTGAAACACCAAAAAACAATGTCACAGCCCCTTAACCTATTCCTAGACTTGAGCCAGTTTATAGAACCAGACTGTCTTGAATGAAGCGGAGACTGGGTTACTTTGAGAACGATTCATGCTACACTGCCAAGAGTATGTACTGTTAATACTTATCCCAGCTTTCTCCATAAAGATCTATAGTATTTTATTAGAAGGACTGTACATTGTGGATAAGGAAATCATCAGAAATTTCATGGATTACTGAACACTGGCTGTGGGTTCACACTAACTCAGGGAGACCCAAAACATCACTGGGATCCACCAGGACTTAAAATCAGGTGATCAACAGAATTTAGTTCAGGTTCATCTCACAGTGTGTCCACCCATCATCCTGCAGCTATTTTCCTTGTTCCAGAATGTATACTTGAAATAGAAATATTTAGAAACTGGCAAATCCCCCATGTGATCCTTGGCTTGTGGAATGAGAGCTAATTTGAGAGGAAAGGGCAAAGCAGAAGCCACTAGAGCTGTCTATACCTATGAAAATAGTAAACCATAGCAATGCCACCTTTCTGGAGGGATCTCAGAGATTAATACCACCATCAAGGACTTGAAATATGCAGGAATGTTGACTACCATTCAACTCATCTATCTGGCTTACACAGAAAACACATGACTCAGAGAGTAACAGTGGATTATTGTAAGCTTAACCAGGTGGTGGCTCCAGTTGCAGCTGGTGTTTCAGTTAGAGTCTCATTGCCCGAGCAAACTAACACAACTTGTGGTACATAGTGTGTAGCTGCTGGTGCTTTTTCCCTTCAGTACCTGTTGGGAAAACCAAAGCTATTTGCTCTCTGCTGGCCAGGTCAGCAGTACACCTTCACTGTTCTGCTTTATGTCATAATTTAGTCTGCAGCAAGCTTTCCCTTCAGTAAGACATCGCACTGGTCCATTACACTGATGGTATCATGTTGATTGGACCTAGTGAATGAGAAGTAAACTTACTGGCAAGACATTTGCATGTTGGAGGGTGAGAAGTAAATCTGACAGAATTTCAGGGGCCTTCCACCTCAGTGAAATTTCCAAGGGTCCAGTAGAATATGTCAAGATATACCTTCTAATGTAAAAGATATGCAGTTGCATCTGAGTCCTCTGCAATGAAAAAAAAAAAGAGAGAGAGAGAGAGAGAGAGAGAGAAAGAGAGCCATATTCCTAGTGGATCTCTTTACTTTCGTTGCTGTGGTATAGTCGCTAAGTTGTGTTAGACTATTTGCAACCCCACGGACTGTAGCCCACCAGGCTCCTCTGTGACTTGGATTCCCCAGGCACAAATACTGGATTTCCCAGGCAAGAATACTGAAGGAAATGGGTTGGCATTTCCTTCTCCGGGGCATCTTCCTGACCCAGGGATTGAACCTGGGTCTCTTGCATTGCAGGCGGATTTCTTACTGACTGAGCCACAAAGGAAGCTGTCTTTGCATTTTAGAGGCAACACAGTCCTCATTTAGATGTTATTCTGGTTCATTTACTCAGTGATCTGAAAAGCCAATAGCTTTGAGTGGGTCTCAGAACAACAGAAGATTCTGCAGCAGGTTCAAGCTGCTGTTCCAGGGGCCCTGTCCCTTGGGCCTTATGACCTAGCAGATCCAGTGGTGTCTGAAGTGTCAGCGGTAGATAGAGCTATTCTTTGGAAACTTTAGCAGACAGGTGTAGAGCACCATGATCTTCTTTTCATTTGATTTAATTTTAGAACCAGAACCTGAAGAGCCCGGAGACTTTTTAGTAGATGGAAAACTTGAAGTGGTCGAAGAAGAGGCTAAGAAGGAAGAGGAAGAAGATTTAGAAATAAGTTCAGAACAATCAACAATACCAGCCAATTTGGAACGACTCTGGTCCTTTTCCTGTGACCTAACCAAAGGCCTTAACGTGAGCAGCCTTGCCTGGAATAAAGCAAATCCAGTAAGTTATCAAATGTTTTAATAATTCTGTCACTAGCATTTAAGGGCACTTACCAAGTATAACACTAATGATTTTCATTTCTCATCTGTTAGGCAAGAGATTTAAATTGACATAACCTCTAGTTTTAAAATTCCCCTGAAAACAACTTTATATTTTAAAAAGGGGGAATGCAACGGCTAGATAACAATGTTTTTTCTTCTTTAATATGAAAATGTCACCATTTTTATTTTAAGGATGTACTTGGAACATGGTTGAATCTCTTTCAGATGTTGAGAATTGAACAAGAAAATAATATATATTTATTTAGTTTAACATGTTAACCAAATTCATGCACCCAAATTTGCATTCTCTTTAAAGAAACCATATTTGGAAGTATGTACTTAATCCATGAGGTTGAAAAAGAGTCAGACATGACTTAATGACTAAATAACAGCAATAACAGCTTAATCCAGTGACCCTGTAAAAGTGCAAGATAATTTTGAGATTCCTTAAGAAACTAATGCTACAGTAGATATTTAAATAGCACCTACTATGTACCAGGCACTATTGTAAATGTTTTACTTGTATTATCATAAATCTATGAATAAGGTACCATTTTCCTCATTATGTTGCATTGAAGCACAGAAAGGATAATTTGCCCAAAGTTATATAACCAGTAAGTGAAACAGAATTCAAACCAAGACATCTAGCTCCAGAGTTCTTGCTTTTACTGAAAGTGAAGTGAAAGTTGGTCAGTTTTGTCCGACTCTTTGTGACCCTATGAACTATACAGTCCATGGAATCCTCTAGGCCAGAATACTGAAGTGGGTAGCCATTCCCTTCTCCAGGGGATCTTCCCAACCTAGGGATCGAAGCCAGGTCTCCTGCATTGCAGGCAGATTCTATACCAACTGAGCCACAGTGAAACCCAAGAATACTGGAGTTGGTAGCCTATCCCTTCTCCAGGAATCAAACCAGGGTCTTCTGCATTGCAGGCAGATTCTTTACCGACTGAGCTATTAGGGACTTCCTTTAGTACTGCTCTGTTAAAAATCATCTTGAGGAAAATTAGATGAATCATCAAGCTGGGGAATGGTATGTTTTCTTGTAAAAAAAAAGAATGATTATAGAGTTCAGTTCAGTTCAGTCGCACAGTTGTGTCCGACTCTTTGCAACCCCTTGAATTGCAGTACGCCGGGCCTCCCTGTCCATCACCAACTCCCGGAGTTCACTCAGACTCACGTCCATTGAGTCTGTGATGCCATCCAGCCATCTCATCCTCGGTCGTCCCTTTCTCCTCCTGCCCCCAATCCCTCCCAGCATCAGGGTCTTTTCCAATGAGTCAACTCTTCGCATAAGGTGCCCAAAGTACTGGAGCTTCAGTTTTAGCATCATTCCTTCCAAAGAAATCCCAGGGTTGATCTCCTTCAGAATGGACTGGTTGGATCTCCTTGCAGTCCAAGGGACTCTCAAGAGTCTTCTCCAACACCACAGTTCAAAAGCATCAATTCTTCGGCGCTCAGCCTTCTTCACAGTCCAACTCTCACATCCATACATGACCACAGGAAAAACCATAGCCTTGACTAGACGGACCTTAGTCGGCAAAGTAATGTCTCTGCTTTTGAATATACTATCTAGGTTGGTCATAACTTTTCTTCCAAGGAGTAAGCGCCTTTTAATTTCATGGCTGCAGTCACCATCTGCAGTGATTTTGGAGCCCAAAAAAACAAAGTCTGACACTGTTTCTACTGTTTCCCCATCTATTTCCCATGAAGTGATGGGGCCAGATGCCATGATCTTCGTTTTCTGAATGTTGAGCTTTAAGCCAACTTTTCCACTCTCCTCTTTCACTTTCAACAAGAGGCTTTTTAGCTCCTCCTCACTTTCTGCCATAAGGGTGGTGTCATCTGCATATCTGAGATTATTGATATTTCTCCCAGCAATCTTGATTCCAGCTTGTGTTTCTTCCAGTCCAGCATTTCTCATGATGTACTCTGCATATAAGTTAAATAAGCAGGGTGACAATATACAGCCTTGACGTACTCCTTTTCCTATTTGGAACCAGTCTGTTGTTCCATGTCCAGTTCTAACTGTTGCTTCCTGACCTGCATACAGATTTCTCAAGAGGCAGGTCAGGTGGTCTGGTATTCCCATCTCTTTCAGAATTTTCCACAGTTTACTGTGATCCACACAGTCAAAGGCTTTGGCATAGTCAATAAAGCAGAAATAGATGTTTTTCTGGAACTCTCTTGCTTTTTCCATGATCCAGCGGATGTTGGCAATTTGATCTCTGGTTCCTCTGCCTTTTCTAAAACCAGCTTGAACATCAGGGAGTTCACGGTTCACATATTGCTGAAGTCTGGCTTGGAGAATTTTGAGCATTACTTTACTAGCATGTGAGATGAGTGCAATTGTGCGGTAGTTTGAGCATTCTTTGGCATTGCCTTTCTTTGGAATTGGGATGAAAACTGACCTTTTCCAGTCCTGTGGCCACTGCTGAGTTTTCCAAATTTGCTGGCAAATTGAGTGCAGCACTTTCACAGCATCATCTTTCAGGATGTGAAACAGCTCAACTGGAATTCCATCACGTCCACTAGCTTTGTTCGTAGTGATGCTTTTTAAGGCCCACTTGACTTCACATTCCAAGATGTCTGGCTCTAGATTAGTCAACACATCATCATGATTATCTGGGTCGTGAAGATCTTTTTTGTACAGTTCTTCCGTGTATTCTTGCCACCTCTTCTTAATATCTTCTGCTTCTGTTAGGTCCAGACCATTTCTGTCCTTTATCGAGCCCATCTTTGCATGAAATGTTCCCTTGGTATCTCTAATTTTCTTGAAGAGATCTCTAGTCTTTCCCATGAGAATTATTTTTTCCTGAGATTTATAAACTGCTTCTGAAAACATGATTCTCAGCTAGTGCTTCTGAAATAACTTTCTTTTTTTTTTGGGTCCTTTTTGAGAAATAATTATTTATTTTGGCCTCACTGGGTGCTAGTTGCAGCATCTTTTTCTTGGTTGTTGTTGTTTGGCTCAGGCTATGTTGTCCCACAGTGTGTGGAATTCCAGCTCTCAACCAGGGATTGAACCCATATACTCTGTATTGGGAAGTGGACCCCCAACTACTGGACTACCAGGGAGGTCCCTGATGTATGTTTAAAGTCATCAGAACTAATTTGTTTAAACTGTATTGTTTTAGAATTAGCCTGTTTTAAGAACTGCATGTTTTAAGAATTAGCCTTGTTTTATCACTATACCTTATAAGGTACTGTGTGCAAACATGATAGTTGTTATGGATATAAAAAACCTATAATCAACCTGAAACTAACAAAACATTGTAAATAAACTCTACTGGAATAAAATTTTTTTAATGAAAAGTAAAACTATAATCATTTTTGTCGAAACCTCAGCTATGCAGATGACACCACCCATATGGCAGAAAGTGAAAGGAACTAAAAAGCCTATTGATGAAAGTGATAGAGGAGAGTGGAAAAAGTTGACTTAAAGCTCAACATTCAGAACACTAAGATCATGGCATCTGGTCCCATCACTTCATGGGAAATAGATTGGGAAACAGTGGAAACAGTGTCAGACTTTATTTTGGGGGGCTCCAAAATCACTGCAGATGGTGATTGTAGCCATGAAATTAAAAGAAGCTTCCTCCTTGGAAGGAAAGTTATGACCAACCTAGATAGCATATTCAAAAGCAGAGACATTATTTTGCCAACAAAGGTCTGTCCAGTCAAGGCTATGGTTTTTCCAGTGGTCATGTATGGATGTGAGAGTTGGACTGTGAAGAAGGCTGAGCGCAGAAGAATTGATGCTTTTGAAGTGTGGTGTTGGAGAAGACTCTTGAGAGTCCCTTGGACTGCAAGGAGCTCCAACCAGTCCATCCTAAAGAAGATCAGTCCTGGGTGTTCATTGGAAGGACTGATGCTGAAGCTGAAACTCCAATACTTTGGCCACCTCATGGGAAGAGTTGACTCACTGGAAAAGATCCTGATGCTGGGAGGAACTGGGGCAGGAGGAGAAGGGGACGACAGAGGATGAGATGGCTGGATAGCATCACCAACTTAATGGACATGAGTTTGGGTAAACTCCAAGAGTTGGTGATGGACAGGGAGGCCTGGGGTGCTACAATTCGTGGAGTCACAAAGAGTCGGACGTGACTGAGTGACTGAACTGAACTGAAATAACACGTTACTTATATTATGTATATTATTTTGAATAAAATAAAATACTTTTATTGTGGATTTGTCTTTATAAAACTATATTAGGGAACATCTTGTAGATAAGTGAAATTTAATAAATCAATAATAACTGGGTAATAAAGACAGATGAACCATTTTAAGAAACTGAATATACTCACAGCTAAAAATTAATATATTACTATTTAGAATAAAGTTAATTTTGAATGAAGCTAAAAATATGACAGATGGCATCCATCATATTTATTAATTAATTCTGTAATATTTGTTGAGTATTAACTCTGTGCAGAAACTCTGATAAAGCACTAATACAGTAGTAATTTAGTCACATGTAGGCCCTAGCCATACACTAGTTTCCTATGTGCTTTAATAAGGAAAAGTAATACCATGGGAATACATAAGAGACGGTTGTGAATGCTTCTTAGAAGAATTGACGTCTATGGTGAGTCTGAAAAAGATGAATAAGAGTTTGTCAATGTCAGGGTAGTGATGAAGAGTATTGTAAGACAGAACTGTGGAGACATAATGTTGATTGGGAGGTAGGATGCTGGCAGGACTGTCTTTGTATTCTTTCTGATTACAAAGAAAAGTCTGGGTTTGTTTGATAATTAAACTTTTGTGCATATATACTTATACAGTTGACCTTGAACAAAAGGGAGCTTGGGGTGCCAACCTTTTATGCAGTTAAAAATCTAAGTGTAACTTTTGACTACCCCAAAACTTACCTACTAATAGCCTACTGTCGACTGAAAGTATTACCAAACATAAAAGGTCAGTGAGCACGTTGTATGTGTTATATGTATTATAAACTGTAATCTTACAATAAAGCAAGCTGGGGAAAGAGAATATTATTAAGAAAAACTAATAAGAAAGAGAAAATACATTTATAGTCAGTTCAGTCATGTCTGACTCTTTGTAACACCATGGACTGCAGCATGCCAGGCTTTCCTGTCCATAACCAACTCCTGGAGCTTGCTTAAACTCATGTCCATCAAGTCGGTGATGCCATCCAACCGTCTCATCCTCTGTCATCCCCTTCTCCTCCTGCCTTTAATCTTTCCTAGCATCAGGGTCGCATAAGGTGGCCTCAGTGGACGCGAGTCTGAGTGAACTCCGGGAGTTGGTGATGGACAGGGAGGCCTGGCGTGCTGCGATTCATGGGGTCGCAAAGAGTTGGACACAACTGAGCGACTGAACTGAACTGAACTGAACTGAACTGAGCATCAGGGTCTTTTCCAATGAGCCAGTTCTTCACATCAGGTGGCCAAAGTATTGGAGTTATACTTCAGCATCAGTCCTTCCAATGAATATTCAGGACTGATTTCCTTTAGGATTGACTGGTTGGATCTCCTTGTAATCCAAGAGACTCTCAAGAGTCTTCTCCAATACCAAAGTTCAAAAAGATCAGATCAATTCTTCAGGGCTCAGCTTTCTTTATAATCCAAATCTCACATCCATACATGACTACTGGAAAAAACCATAGCTTTGGCTCGACAGACCTTTGTTGGCAAAGTAATGTCTCTGCTTTTTAATATGCTGTTTAGGTTGGTCATAGCTTTTCTTCCAAGGAGCAAGCATCCTTTAATTTCATGGCTGCAGTCACCATTTGCAGTGGTTTCAGAGCCCAAGAAAATAAAATCTGTCACTGTTTCCATTGTTTCCCTATCTGTTTGCCATGAAGTGATAGAACTGGATGCCATGACCTTAGTTTTCTGAATGTTGAGTTTTAAGCCAACTTTTTCACTCTCCTCTTTCACTTTCATCAAGAGGCTCTTTAGTTCTTTGCTTTCTGCCATAAGAGTGGTGTCATCTGTGTATCTGAATTTATTGATATTTCTCCCAGCAGTGTTGATTTCAGCTTGTGCTTCACTCAGCCAAGCATTTTGCATGATGTACTCCAAATATAAGTTAAATAAGCAGGGTGACAATATACTCCTTTCCCAATTTGGAACCAGTCCGTTGTTCCATGTCTGGTTTTAACTGTTGCTTCTTGACCTGCATACAGATTTCTCAGGAGGCAGATAAGGTGGTCTGGTATTCCCATCTCTTTCAGAATTTTCCACAGTTTGTTGTGATCCACACAGTCAAAGGCTTTGGCATAGTCCATAAAGCAGAAGTAGATGTTTTTCTGGAACTCTCTTGCTTTTTCTATGATCAACAGATCAATGGATCAACATTTATAGTACTGTACTATATTTAGCAACACTGTTAAGTGTATGTCATCCATTTAACAGATGAATTGTCTGTCAGTGCCTACATCAGTATTGTCTTAGATGATGCAAAATACTGTAGATGTTACATGTGTTACTTAGACATCAAAAATAAAAAGATAATATGAACTGTACTATATTTAGCAACACTGTTAAGTGTATGTCATCCATTTAACAGATGAATTGTCTGTCAGTGCCTACATCAGTATTGTCTTAGATGATGCAAAATACTGTAGATGTTACATGTGTTACTTAGACATCAAAAATAAAAAGATAATATGAAAAATTCATATTTTTTTCAAGTATAGTAATTTATATATTGATGACAAAGCAGCAATATGATTGCTTTATGGTAGCCTATTGTAATTGATATGATTGCTTCAGGATAGCCTAGACTATACACTAATGAATGGTTATAAAATTTCAATGACATACAGTATTATAGTCATATTCATAATGCTGTATTGGAAACATTGTTACCCTAAAAAAAAGCTACTTACCTGTGATGATAGGCTGATAGGCAGTTCTTCAATTATGAGAGTGAGGCATACTGTATGTAATATATAATTCTTTGAAAGCAAAGTTATAAAACAGTAATAAAATGAATACATTATTAATTTTATATTAAATGTTCACTTATGCCTATCAATGGAGAAAGCGATGGCACCCCACTCCAGTACTCTTGCCTGGAAAATCCCATGGGTGGAGGAGCCTGCCAGGCTGCAGTCCATGGGGTCACGAAGAGTTGGACACGACTGAGCAACTTCACTTCACTTTTCACTTTCATGCATTGGAGAAGGAAATGGCAACCCACTTCAGTGTTCTTGCCTGGAGAATTCCAGGGACGGGGGAGCCTGGTGGGCTGCCGTCTATGGGGTCACACAGAGTCGGACACAACTGAAGTGACTTAGCAGCAGCATGCCTATCAAAGGAGTAGACTATTATCTACATATATTTTATACATTCATGAAAAATCCTTTTCTTAATGTTTTGGATTTCTAGGCTATGCAGCTTTTCTGTGAATTTTTTCAAATGGTTAGAAATCTCCAATAAATGTTTCAATATATTAGTTTAAAAGAATCCATTTATAAGTAGACCTACACAGTTCAAACTCATTGTTCAAGGGTCAATTATAAAAGCATTTCTGGAAAGACCTGCTGTATTAATCAGCTGAAGCTGCCATAACAAAACACCGTAGACTGAGTGGCTTAAACAACGGAGATTTATTTCTTACAGTTCTGGAGGCTGATTCATTTCCTGGGTAAGGCTCTCTTCCAAGCTTGACTGTATCCTCACATGGTGGAGAGAAAGGGCTCTTAGGGTTCTTCCTTTTTTTTGTAAGGAACCCAATCCTATCGATGAGGACCCCACCCTCCTGGACTCGTTTAACCTTAATAACCTCCTAAATGTGTGATTTTCAAATATAATCACATATTGTTAGCGGTTAGGACTTCCACAAAGGACTTTTAGGAGAGGAGACACAATTCAGTCCATCGCACCTCACTTTAAATTTAAATGTCTTCTATTTTACATTTGAAAAAATTAGGTCATCCTTAAAAACTCATAGGAGATTATAATGTAATAATACAACTTTTGAAGATTATCTCAATATGTAAAAGAGCTTGTTAGCAATTGGTTCTTTTTGAGTACTTATTTTTCAGTCTGAAAATGTGGTTATTGTTGTGATTTTGCTTAGGAAGATGGGAAATGTAGAGTGAAAATAGATGGCATATGGTGTTTTTTTAACCTTAATTAAAATATCATCACTCTTCTTAACACAGTTAATTAATATACATCTTCATACATTTGCCAATATTTTCATGCTATCTTCTCTTATTTTGAATTTTTCTGATTTTCAGGACCTTTTGGCTGTTGGCTATGGACACTTTGGATTTAAGGAGCAAAAAAGAGGATTGGCCTGCTGTTGGTCAATAAAGAACCCCATGGTAACTTGAGCAGGAATAAGATCTATTTTTATTTAATTAAATGTTGACATAATTCTCGTTAAGTAGTAGATAGTTGTATTTGATAATTAAGCAAAATCAAGGAAGTTTTATCATGCAAGACTTTATATTCTTTGGTTTAAATCTGTAACAATTAAATAATTAGAACTTATTCTGATACTTTATAGGATAAAGTAAATTCACTACTATGTGCTGTTAGATCTGATGATCAGGGCTGAACCATTATTGTATATCACTGCCTGTTATAAAGAAAAATATTTGCAAATGCAAATTTTAAAAATTGTTTCATTTACTATTGGATTGTTTTTCAGCATATGAATAACTCTTCACTTTTTAAGATAGATTTCTGTTATCCTCAATAGATGTAAAATAGATTCATATATCTTACTGTTATGAATTTTTAAAGAAAATGAACAAGAATCAGTTATGTTTTTTGCTAAATAGCTCTAGTCAGTCTGTCACATGTTTACCTTTAGTTGTTTTTTTTTTCTTTTAATTGCACCATGCGGGATCTTAAGTACCCTGACCAGAGTTTGAACCTGCACCCCTTGGATAGGAAGCAGAGAATGTTAACCACTGGACTCCCAGGGAGGTCCCTTTACTCTTAGTTTTACTTTACAACAGAAATGAAAAGTGTACTACTTTAAAAAGATCAGAAAGGCATACAAAAATAATTGGAGTTCTTATAAATAACCCTCATCTGTTAGGAAGTTGGGTTTATATAGCCTAAAAGAAAGTAAGAAGCAATTGTAAACATGTGGAAGGATTGACAGGATTCATCAACAGCAAGCTGTCTTCTTTTCCATGTAGATGGTTAGAAACAAGAAAGGATGTGAATTGGACATTCAAACAAAACAATAAAACTCTCGACAGAGTTGTAGAAAAGAGTAACTTAGAAAGTTTTAGAGCCTTTTCTATCCTTATTTAGAAATGATTAGATAATACAAGCATTAGAAACAGATACTGGGAGATAGGAATATATGCAGGATAATTTATTTGGCGGCTATTATTTGTATTTTTAAGAATGTAGACCTGTGATGGAAAATCCTGTTGGAAGATTACCCAAAATGATAATTACTGTAGAGCTACAGGCTGTATTTTGCAAAATTACTGAGCTCTGAGGATTCATCAAAATAAAGGAAATGAACCGACTGAGGTTTTGCTCTCATGTATATAGGAAGTTAGGAGTAACTGAATGCAGGTTATTTCTCCTCACATCCCCACTGCCATCGCCTAGTCTTTAGTCACTATCACACCCTCTTGTACTGTGGTCTATAAAACCAAGTTTAAATTGTAATATAATATATATTTTTTATTCAGTGGCCAGAGCGTACTTATCAGAGTCCATATGGAGTTACTGCTGTGGATTTTTCAATCGGCTCACCTAACCTTTTAGCAGTTGGCTATCACAATGGCAATATTGCAATTTATAATGTACAGAACAACAGTAACCTTCCAGTTCTGGATAGTAGGTGAGAAAATCCAAGAATTAGATAAATATATAACATATACTTTTTTTCGGGAGAAGAAAAAAATTAATGTCATTTAGTTTTGAGTGAATGTTTATATTGTTATTGAGAGTGATACCATTATCTTTCAAACATTTGATAATTCCTCATAACATCTCTCCAGCTGGAATGCTCAGCTTTAACATCTCTTTATCATCTTCTCTGCCTGCTCACCAACAAACTTCTTTTGGTGTATGCTGCTGCTTTTTAAAAAGCTAAATTTTTCCCCAGCTTTATTGAGGTATAATTGACAAATAAAAATTGAGTTTATTTAGGTTATACAACATGATTAAGTGTACAATGTGATGATTTAATATATGTATATACTGTGAAATGATTAGTGAAATCAAATTAATTAATGCATCCATAATCTCACATACCTGGAGAAGGAAATGGAAATCCACTCCATTATTCTTGCCGGGAAAATCCCAGGGACAGAGGAGCCTGGTGGGCCACAGTCTATTTCATCATAAAGTGTCAGACATGACTCAGTGACTAAACAACAACAACAGCAACCTCACATAGTTACCATTTTTGTGTGTGTGGTAAGAACACTTAAGATCTACTCTTTTAGCAAATTTTCATGTATGCAACATAGTATTATTAACTATAATCACCATGATGTGCATTAGATTTCAAGAACTTTCATCTTATAAATGAAAATAATTAATGCGACATATTGAGAAAATAAAAAAAGTTTAAGGTGAAAGAGATCGAAAGATTCCTCAAGTTTTTATAATAAACCGATACTAGTGGAACAAAAATGAGGTCATATATTCATATTAGTGTTTGAATAAACATCAGAAGAACTGGAAATAGGCTTTAAAGCAGGTGTTTTTTAGCTTAATTTTGAAATTATTTGCATAGTTTTGTAAGTGTGAGCCTTGTGTTTATTTCCAGGCAGAAGATTCATAACTTTTACCAAATAATCAAATATATCTAGATTTAAAAGTATTCAGTCCTATTGCTTTGGAGGATTCACATAAAAAATCAAGAGAGTCAGTACTAGGAACAAAGCAACCCATTAATCAGACAGGAAAGTAGTAATCTGAGAAGTGATTTTAATTTTTCAGAAAAATTTTAAATCTCAGCCTTAGAGAGAATCAAGCCAGTGGACAATGCTGAAATATAAGAAGAAGGGTGAAGTAACTATTTACTCAAATAGGACTTAAGTGACTTACTTATTTAAACTATGAGAAATATCCTTGTAAAAATGGAGATTCTTATATTCAATGTATCTAAATAAACCAAATTTATACAACTAGGAAAAAGTAAGTGAATAGAGTAAAAGGAGTAGATTCTTAAAAGAAAGAAATATTTGCTTTTATATTCCTATTATGATGGCAATAAAGTTTTCGTTCTATAAGAAATGAGAAAAACATCAGTGAATATTAGAAAAGTGTTTTTTTTCCCCCTGATTTTCAAAATATTTAAAGTTGAAGTCCAGTTCAGAACAATAAAAGCATCGTTCTGTAATTCATGATGCTTTAGGGAGTTGTCCTTATCACTTAGTATTACAAGTCTTTTTAAAAATTATGATTTTCTACTTAGTGATTTTCCTTGTTTTAGTGAATCACCTCAAAAACACTTGGGACCTGTATGGCAACTGCAGTGGATAGAACAAGATCGAGGGACAACAGGTGATGACAAAAGAGAAATACTAGTTTCTATATCAGCGGATGGAAGAATCTCTAAATGGGTTATACGGAAAGGACTGGACTGTCATGGTAAAAATAAATAAATACACTCAATCACTCTCTCTCTCTCCTCTCTCTCTCACACACACACACACATACACCCCCTACCCCTGCCACACACACAAATTATCTTTCTCTTGTTATGTGCTGAATTAAAAATTCCTAGTGAACAATGTATAAAAGGTGATAAATTTAGGTTTGACTAAATAAGAGAAAAACTAGGCTTGATCATTTTGCTAAGCATCTAACTCTGATATTTGCTTATTTTAACCTAATGACATGCAAAGAATGGCAGAACTCATATTGTTTGCAGAAGGGACATATTATATCTACGATACTTTTTCACGTGGTAGATAAGGTATCTATTTTTTCTTTAAAGATTTGATGCGCTTGAGGCGAACAACTGCTAGCACCAGCAAAAAAGGAGGGGAAAAGGAAAAAAAAGGTGAAGCTTTGATATCTCGACAGGCTCCTGGAATGTGTTTTGCTTTTCATCCCAAGGTAAATTATTTCAATACAACTTCTAATCATTGAAGTGTATTAAGATATAAGGCTGGGATTTCCCTGGCAGTCCAATGGTTGAGATTTTACTGTCCAAGGCAGGAGGTGCAGATTCAGTCCCTGGTCAGGGAGCTAAGAGCACACATGTCTCGTGGCCAAAAACAAAGATGAAAGGTTAGCATGTTAATAAATATTGTGCCTTGTAAGCAGAAAACTAACAAACTTAGGTTTCAGCCTAAGGTGAAATGGCACTTTCTAGTTGGATGTCCTTCATCTGCATTTTAGAGGAAAGTCTGTATTTCTGAGCAACAATAGAAGGATTATCTACTCAATTGCTCATTTTAACTTGAATGCCCCACCTTGCCCCTCTTGGGTACTCTCCTGCTCTATCATAGTGACAGAAACCAAATCCACTATGTAGTCTTCCATATCTCACTGTGAGTGGTGACTCTCATGATTCTGGGGATTTGGAAGAACACTTCAGATTATGCCTATCAAGACCAAAATGAAATCAGAGCACTGTTAGTAAAGTTCTGCTTTTCTAATTCTTTTTACCTGGAGGCTCTTTGGAATCAGAAATTTCAGCCACTGGACTCTTACAAGAAAACATTTCCTATATATTTTCTATTATATGTAATATGATCATCTCTCTAATGATACCATTATTCACCTACTTATGCAAACCAAAACTTGAGTTCTTACTCTATTCTACTCTATCACCCAAATGATATTTAGGTTTTATCATCCTACTTCTTTTGGTCCAAGCCTACTATTCATATAGTTCAGGCTTTTATTATTTTTCACTTTTATCACTGTGTATGTGGTCACTCAGTTGTGTATAACTCTTTGTGACCCCATGGACTGTAGCCCGCCAGGCTCCTCTGTCCCTGGGACTGTCCAAGCAAGAACTCTGGGATGGGTAGCCAATCCCTTCTCCAGAGGATCTTTCCTGACCCAGGGATGAAACCCTGGTCTCCTGTATTGCAAGCAGATTCTTTACCTCTGAGTCACCAGGGAAGCCCTTTTATCACTACAGTCATATTCTCACTGCATTCATTCTCAACTTCCTATAATCTGCTTGTCACCTTGACTCTAGAAGAGTGATTCTCAATGTGGGCAGGGAGGGGAGTACTTTACATCAGGGACATTTCACAATGTCTTCTTCAGATATTTTTGGTTGTTGCAGCTGTGGGAGGTGGGATGTAGGGAGGAGAGTTATATCTAGCGAGCAGAGTCCAAGGATGCTGCTAAACACTCTACAATGCACAAGACAACCACCACCTCTCCCCACCCAAACAAAGAATTAGCTGGCTCAAAACATCAGTATTGCTCCTTTGATTTCTTCTTTGACTGATATTCACAGTTTTTCTAAGGATCTTTCTCTTGTTTTCTAATTCAATTCCATTATGATCAGAGGGCAAACCTTTTATAAATTGAATCCGTTTGAATTTATTGAGATTTGTCTTAGAGCCTAGAATGTGATGTTTACTTGTAAATATTCCCTGTGCATTTGAGAAAAGTGTATATTCTGCTACTGTTGGGTGAAATGTTCTGTAAATATCAATCAGGTTATGTTGGTTGATGATATTGTTCAAGTTCACTATATCCTTCCTATTTTCTGCCTGTTTCTTCCGTGATTTATTGACAGAAAGGTATTGAAGTGTCTGACCATAATTGTGAATTTGTCTTTTCTCCCTTTGAAATTCTATCAGTTTTTTCTTTATGTATCTTGAAGTTTTAAGTACATAAGTGTTCAGAATTGTTCTCTTGGTTAATCGATTTCCTTATTGTACAATGACCTTATTTATAGCTGGTAACATTCTTTACTCTGAAATCTACTTAGTCTGACATTAATGTAGCCACTAACCTTTCTTTTAACTAATATTAGCACAGTTTATCATTTTATATTCTTTTACATTTAACCTATTTATGTCTTTATATTTAAAGTATGTTTCTTATAGGGGGCATATTGTTGAATTTTGCTTTTTTATCCAGTCCTAGAATCTCTGACTTTTGTGATATTTACACAGTTTACCTTTAGTTTGATTGTTGATTTAGTTTGGTTTGAGTCTGTCATCATTCTTGACTAATTTATGTTTGGGAAGAGGTGTGAAACATATTTGACCCCTTTGTCTGGAGGTAGGACTCTGAAGGGCTATCTCAGCTCCAAAGCTGATTATAGGTTGGACTGAGCACTCTGTTGCAGCTACATCATAGTTTAACTTAAATCTCTACCTGTTCCTGTTTCCCTCAAAGAGGTTGTTTCTGAGAGAACTTCCAAATAAACCTCTTGCATGGAAATCTCAGTCTCAGGTTTATATACTGAAAAACCCAGCTTTAGACAGCAACCTTGAGGAGCTCTAGAGAAAGACGTTTATCTGTGTGCTAAGTTGTTTCAGTCATGTCCAACTCTTTGTGATGCCATGGACTGTAGCCCACCAGGCTCCTCTGTCCATGGGATTCCCCAGGCAAGAATATTGGAGTGGGTTACCATGCCATCCTCCAGGGGATTATCCCAACCCAGGGACTGAACCCACATCTCTTGTGTCTCCTGCATTGGCAGGCAGGTTCTTTACCATTGAGCCACCAGGGAAGCCCAGAGAAAGATGATCTACTTATAAATACTACTGAGATATTATTGTTCATATAGAAAAGGACTTAGATCCCTACCCCTTTATACGCAAAAACTTTTAGAAGAAAATATGGGAGAATATCTCTATGACTTCAAAGTAGGAACAGTTTCTTAAAGCACAAAATCCTAATTATGTAGAATATATAATACCAGCTACATTGAAATGAGAACTTTTATTTACTAAATAACACTAAGAGTTTGTAATAAAAAAATAAGCTGTATGCTGGGAGAAGATTTTTGCAACCTAATAATAGATAAAGCATATGTAACAGAATATATTAGGAACTTATTCAAATGAATATGAAAAAGAAAGATTATTAGTAAAATGGTCAAGAAATATGAACAGAAGAGGAGATTCAATTGGCCAATAAACATAAAAATGTGCTCAACTTTGTTAATATCCACATAAATGAAACTTAAAACCATTCAGTGTAAGTTAATACCTAATGGGATGGCAAACTCTAAGATTTCTGATGTAACCAAACTGTTGAAGAGAATGTGTGTCAAAAGGAAATTTTATATACCGCTGAATGTAAATTGGTAATACTACTTTGGGGGAAAAATGGACTTTATTTTGTAATTTAAACTGCATAGACCCCCATGATCTAGTAATTGCATTCTTAAGTACTGATATATGCTAGAGCAATGTGTCTCAGATTTCAGGGTGCTTATAACTTACCTGGGAATCTTATTAAAATGATTCTGGTTCAGCAGGTCTGGGGCAGAGCCTGACATTCTGCAGTTCTATAATATTACCGGGTGGTGCTGACTTGACATAGCTCTACATAGAGCCCTGACTTTCAGACTTTCTGACTATAACTTCAGTATAGAAAACACATTTTAAATCCCTATTTGGTATATACACCTGAGATGTCTGAGACTCCATCTAGTTTAATCTCTCATTCTCAGCAAGAATCATGTTCTTGTTAAGTCATCTGTCTTCTCTTTGACTAATTCTAGTGAAATAATACTGTTTCCCTGGACTGTTAGTTCTCTTGTCAGGTAGCTCTAAATGTTAGAAAGTTCTTCCTCATTTTAAGTGAATGTTTGTCCATGTAATTTCTAGATAAGATACTAAGTTCTACACTCCATTTTAGCAAAGAAAAGAATCTGTATTTTCTTTGCTAAGCCATCCTTCAGGGAGTTTAATTATTATAAAATCATGATTTAAAGAAAAACAACAGTTATCTACAAGATAGTATTTCTAGTTATGGTTTTTGAACATATTTTAAGAAGTCTTAAATTCTGTCTTCTGTTTAGCACATTTACTAATACATCACAAATTAATGCATTCTGATTTTTTGTGTTTAGGACACAAATATCTATTTGGCTGGTACTGAAGAAGGTCATATTCACAAGTGTTCCTGTTCATATAATGAACAATATCTAGATACCTACAGAGGACATAAGGTTAGTTTTAATTACAGTAGGCATGGAAAATTTTATCTTATTATATTTCTGAAAAAAAGTATATTAGACACAGTATTTTTATGCAATAATTTATAACTTCAGATTTTAAAATACAAGCTTGAATTTGTATATAAAACACTCATAGTATGCGGGGCTTTTAATTTGGCTTCCAGATATCCTTGATTTCTTTTCATAAGCTATTAGGTCACAATTTTTGTTTCTAAAAGACTGCTGATTTAACATGCTGATCTCAAAGTAAAACTGACTCTGGCATATACGCATTCCCTACATTTTTAAATGCTCCATGTTTTCTTCATTTTCTCCTTTATTTTTGTTTATTTTTCTTAATATTCCTAAATATTTTAAAATACTGTAGTATATATTAATATTTAGTAAGTACTGTAGCAACTATATTTGTATGTTTCTGTGTGTCACAATTTAGGGAAGAGATTCAATTTTGACCTAGGATTCTTAGCTAAGATAATACTTACACAATAATGCATGGTTTATAAAGCTTTTAGAAATCTGAGCATTTAAATTTGTTGGTCAAATATAAAGTATAAGACATTAAATACTACTTACTATGTATTTTAATTTATTTTTCTAATCCTAGGGACCAGTGTATAAAATAGCATGGACCCATTCTGCCATGATGTTTTCTTAAGCTGTTCTGCAGATTGGGGTGTTATTATATGGCAACATGAGAATCTCAAACCATTTTTGAGTTTTTATCCAACTACTTATGTTGTTTATGATATTGCCTGGTCTCCAAAATCATCCTACATATTTGCAGCTGCAAATGAGAGCAGAGTGGAGATTTGGGACCTTCACATCAGCACGTAAATATTAACATTTTTCTTGAAGATAATTGTAGATAATAAAAGTAGAAGATAATTGCAGTTTCATCTAAATGATGCCTGATGGTTTTGACATTGGTTAGAGAGAACTGTCGGAGAAGGCAATGGCACTCCACTCCAGTACTATTGCCTAGAAAATCCCATGGACAGAGGAGCCTGGTAGGCTGCAGTCCATGGGGTCGCTGAGTCAGACATGACAGCGACTTCACTTTCACTTTTCACCTCCATGCATTGGAGAAGGAAATGGCAACCCACTCCAGTGTTCTTGCCTGGAGAATCTCAGGGATGGCGGAGCCTTGTAGGCTGCCATCTATGGGGTTGCACAGAGTCAGACACAACTGATGCGACTTAGCAGCAGCAGCAGCAGCAGAGAGAACTATAGTTACTTTAAAACAAGTAATAGTTCACACTATGAGAGTCCTTTATAAATAAAGTGATGTGCCAGGATAATATATTAATTACATACATCATATGTATTAATAGTTTAAAAATATTTGAATGAAAATGGGTTACTCTATCTCCTCAATTAAAAAAAATTTTATTTATTTATTTGGCTGCATCAGATGTTAGTTATAGCATGTAAGATCTTTTAGTTGTGGCATGCAAACTTAGTTGTGGTATGTGGAATCTAGTTCCCTGACCAAGGATTGAACCCAGGTCCCCTGCATTGGGAGCATGGAGTCTTAGCCACTGAAATGCCACGGTAGTCCCTCATCAAATTTTTATAGACTGATACAGGATATCATAACTACCTTGAATTCTTTGTCATTGTCTGGTTTATGGAAGAATGCAGAGAGGCACTTTCTAATTGTTCTGAACTAAAGACCTTTTATTAGAGTAAGATAAAGAAAGGGAGCAAAATAAGTATTTTTTTATGCTATTTACTTATTCTCTTACCTCATTTTAAAACATATTTGAAGAAACATGCAGTTTAATTAAATTTTTTTTCTTTAAGTGTCACATCAAATTTATTAGAGGGCCATAGACCGGACCGTCCTTTTTAATATGAAAGTTTATAAAGTGCTGGAATTGTGTTTAATGATTCTACTTCTTCAATCATTATTTCAATATTAGAAAATATTGTAGACCTTTAGGCAAGTTATTAAGGAGGAGAAGCATGGAAATACATTCTTGTTTGAAATAAATGATATAAAATTCAATGAGTTTATTAGGAATTGCAAATTTTTTCCTAGAGATTAATAGTTTAGTAACTTCAAAATTTTGTCATGACTCATCCTATAAGACAATTTGAACCAAAAACTCAAGGAGTACAACACAAAGCAATATATTTTTGTGTATGAGATGACTAACATAGAAAGTGGTTACTTAAAGGAATGTCATCTCTGATTTTTTTTTCCTAGTAAAATTGTAGTTCCCAGGCAAAATTTCTTCAGAAGAAGTATGCAAGTTACTGCTTCTTTTATAAGAATGTCAATGGGTTGCTTTGGATGAGTAAGAGTAGAGAAAGTTCTTCTTTAGAGAACCTTGGAACAAGGTTCTAAATCTTGTTCAGATTCACTTATGGTCTAGGGATTCATATGGATCAAAACATCCTTCCCTTAAAAGACATTTATCATTTAAGAAGTTGTACTAGGGATCTTCAGAGAAACTGAACCCATAAAATAGAGATGGTGAGAGGAAGAGAGAGAGAAAGAGTGAGGGAGATTTAAAAATATTGGCTCATGTGATTGTGGGGCCTGGCAGTTCCCAAGTTTGCTTGACAGGGTAGCAAGCCAGAATTTCCATCAGGAGAATCCATGTTGCAGTCTTGAGTGCAAAGGCAATATAGAGGCAGAAATTTATTTGGTTTCGAAGACCTCAGTCTTTCTTTTAAGATTTTCAACAAATTAGATGAGGCCAACTCACTTTGTGAAGGATAATTTGCCTTATTCAAATTCTGCTGATTTAAATTAATCATATCATACCTTCACATCAGTGTGTAGACTGGTGTTTGACTAAACAACTGTAAACCACAGCCTAGCCAAATTAATGCATAAAATTAATCATCACAGGAGTTTAAGGTATGAGTTCACATCTTACTTGTGAATACTTTATTCAGTCGAAATTAGTTTATTGAAAGAATGAAAGCTTTGATTGAATAAAGGGTGAGAAGTAGTTATTTGCTTTTGGAAATACATGAAGACGCTTTTGGTTTTTGTTATATGAAATCACAAATATCTCAGGCTTTTCTTAGTCTGTATGTTAAAAGAACATATTAACAATAACTAAATTTACAAATACAATATTTCATTACAGTTTGGACCCTCTGATTGTCAATGTTGCTAACCCTGGAATCAAGTTCACAACTGTTCTTTTTGCTAAGCAAACAGATTGCCTTCTGGTGGGAGATAGCGATGGACAAGTTGCTGTATATGAATTAAAAAATATGCCCACTACTTTGGATTCTAACAGGGTAAGACTTGAAAGTCAAAATCTTATGTCATTTTATGATTTTATTCAGCTGTAGTTTTGTGTCATACAAGAGATTTACATTTCTCAAATATAGGAAGTGTGGCATAGAGGAAAGATATATATAAGTCCCAAGAGTGGCATGGTGCCTAGTAGGTTTATTTTATTTGAGCCCCACAGTCTTTATCTATTAAATGAAAACATCATTCTTTATTTTTAAAAGTAAATAATGTTGAGCAGAATAATTGTAAATATTATATGAAATAATTTAAAACTGTCTCTAGTTTATGGTTGTGACTGTTCTCTGCAAATATTCAAAGACTTTTACAAGATATAATATTTTTATTTATTTATTTTTGTCAAGAAAGTAGAATTTATGGGTAAGTATGAGTAAGGAGGGGCAGCGCCAAGGCTCTCATGAGTGCAGGACCCATTTGCAGAGGGCCATGATAGGGATATATTTGACACTACAGCCATCTAGAATGAGCCGCTTTTCTACCATCATGTTTTCAAATTCACCTGCATTAAACTTAGTAAATCCCCACTTCTGGAGATGTGGGTCATCTGGTGGCCAGGGAACTTGGACTTGGCTCTGAGGAGGGCCTCAGTCACAGGCTTATTGTTCTGCTGCTAGGGATGGCCATTATGACTCTGGCCGCTGCTCCCTGGGACTTTCCAAAGGCACCAAGCATACCTGTCTGGAGCCTAGACAGAACGGCATGCCAGTCACGAAGGTCCAGTAGAAAGAGTTGTCTCCAAGATCCCTTAGGGCAACCTGTCCAGGCAATAGCCAAGGAGGCTGCTGTTTGTAGCGACTGCACACCGGGCTCCTGTGAGGAAGAACACAGTCAGCCCAGCTGGCTGCAAAAAGAAATAATATTTTTATTTTTAAATTATTTTGGAAATAATATTTTTAGATGTTATCCAGTGTTCCTAAGGTTGCCATTTGTTTCTGTTGGTTTGACATTATCCTCTTTCCTAATTCTGATCTTCAGATATCGAAGCTTTTATAAAACTTTGATAAAGTAAGTCAGCATCGCTAGATGCCCACTATTTTTAATATTATATATATACATATTTTTTGCTTATTTGTTGTTTACAAGTTTTTTTAATTGAAGTAAAGTTGATTTATAGTGTTAAATCACATCGTGATTTGGTATTTTTATATATTATACTTAATTTAAAGTTATTATAAAATGTTGGGTATATTCTCTGTGCTATACATTGTATCTTTGTTTCTTATTTATTTTATACCTAGTAATGTGTACCTCGTAATCCCCTTCCCTTATCTTGCTACTCTCCCCTCCCCTCCCCCGACTGGTAACCACTGATTTGTTCTCGGTATCTGTGAGTCTTGTTTCTATTCATTCATCTTCTTTTTTAGATTTCCCATATATGTGAAAGCATATAGTATTTGTCTTTCTTTGACTTACTTCACTAAGCATAATACCCTCCAAATCATCCATGTTGTTGCAAATTGCAGAATTTCATTTTCTTAAAATTTCTGGGTAATATTCCACTGTGTATATATGTGTGGTATATATATATATATGTATGCTGCTACTGCTACTGCTAAGTTGCTTCAGTCGTGTCTGACTCTGTGTGACCCCATAGACGGCAGCCCACCAGACTCCGCCGTCCCTGGGATTCTCCAGGCAAGAACACTGGAGTGGGTTGCCATTTCCTTCTCCAATATACATGTATATATATGTATATACATGTGTATATATATATATATATATATATACACATACACTATATAGATGTCCATTGTTTTCAAGATAGCTTTTCAGCTTTTCTCTGTTTGTGTTTAGATTTCTAGTTTAAGGAATGATCTGGTAAATATTACCATGAATATATCAACATGTTAACAATATTAAAAATATACACGAATCAATAAAAAAAAACACTAAGACTCCAATAGAAGGGTGAGTGAGATCAGGAACAGTTCATTCACAAAATATGGCTGGTAAATATATTTTAAAATTTAACCTCATTAACAAAAAACATTTCATTAAGTTAAATGAAAAGCATTCATTTAATAAAACTCTCATATAACGAATTAACATAAATTCTTTTAATTGGACTACTTATTACTGACAGACATTTGGTAAGATAGGTCCTCTCTTATACTGACAGTTGAAATAAAAATTAGTGTAAGTTCTTTCGGAGCAATTTGGCAATCTAAACCAGAATTGTTAACTTTTGGAACTCTATCTTACAGAAATATTCATAAAGGCCATCTAAGAAATTATAGCATGTTTTGTGATAGGATGAGACAAAAAAAGAAAAGGAAAGAAAAAAAAGGAAAAGGAACCAATCTAAATATCCAAACAGAGGGAAATATGACTAGGCAAGTCAGAAGTGCTGATTAGATTTGGGTTACATGTAAGAGGTGGAGTTTTACCCCAGCCATATGGACTATAAATGTTAAACAAACAAGCAAACAGAAAATACTTACTTACAAACATATATACTAGCTGCTTGGGACTTTGTACATGGTTTGATCCTCTACCCACTTCAAGTCTTTGCTCAAATGTCAATTTCTTACTGAAGTCTTCCCTGGCCACCTTATTTAAAATTGCAGCCTCTGGTATGATCACTCATCTAGAGCCAGACATCCTGGAATGTGAAGTCAAGTGGGCCTCAGAAAGCATCACTACTAACAAAGCTAGTGGAGGTGATGGAATTCCAGTAGAGCTATTTCAAATCCTGAAAGATGACGCTGTGAAAGTGCTACACTCAATATGACAGCAAATTTGGAAAACTCAGCAGTGGCCACAGGACTGGAAAAGGTCAGTTTTCATTCCAATCCCAAAGAAAGTAAATGCCAAAGAATGCTCAAACTACCACACAATTGCACTCATATCACACATTAGCAAAGTAATGCTCAAAATTCTCCAAGCCAGGCTTCAGCAATATGTGAACTCTGAACTTCTTGATGTTCAAGCTGGTTTTAGAAAAGGCAGAGGAACCAGAGATCAACTTGCCAACATCTGCTGGATCATGGAAAAAGCAAGAGAGTTCCAGAAAAACATCTATTTCTGCTTTATTGACTATGCCAAAGCCTTTGACTGTGTGGATCACAGTAAACTGTGGAAAATTCTG
>SJXQ01003959.1:242528-448541 GCA_006408695.1 Aepyceros melampus | reverse complement strand
CATTACTTTGCTGACTAAGGTCTGTCTAGTCAAGGCTATGGTTTTTCCTTTGGTCATGTATGGATGTGAGAGTTGGACTGTGAAGAAGGCTGAGTGCCAAAGAATTGATGCCTTTGAACTGTGGTGTTGGAGAAGACTCTTGAGAGTCCCTTGGACTGCAAGGAGATCCAACCAGTCCATTCTGAAGGAGATCAACCCTGGGATTTCTTTGGAAGGAATGATGCTAAAGCTGAAGCTCCAGTACTTTGGCCATCTCATGCAAAGAGTTGACTCATTGGAAAAGACTTTGATGCTGGGAGGGGTTGGGGGCAGGAGGAGAAGGGGACGACCGAGGATGAAATGGCTGGATGGCATCACTGACTCAATGGACGCAAGTCTGAGTGAACTCCGGGAGTTGGTGATGGACAGGGAGGCCTGGCGTGCTGCGATTCATGGGGTTGCAGAGTCGGACACGACTGAGCGACTGAACTGAACTCTCACCCACACTCTCTATTCAATACTCTTCCATGACTAATTTTCTTAACAACACTTGTCTTTGTGTGTGTGTGTGTGCGTGCGTGCATGGACGTGTGCACTCAGTCACTCGGTGGTGTCCTGCTCTTTGACACTCCAGGGACTATAGACCACAAGGCTCCTCTGTCCATGGAATTTCCCAGGGAAGAATACCGGAGTTTTGATTGATTGATTTTGTTAATTGCCTATCTCCCACAGCTGGATTATAAGCTCTACATAAACATTGAATTTGTCTCTATTTTTCTGGACTATGTCTTAATAGAGTGTCTGGCTTATGGTAGTTATCAATAAATGTTTTTGAATAAATACACATTGAAAAGCTAGAGAAAAAATCACAGAAGCATTGTTTCTTAGAGGTAGGATCATAAGTGAATTTTAGTCTTATACTTACTTATCTGTTTTACAAGTCATTATAGTACATCAAGTAATTGTTTAAATGGATTGGTCTCCTTACAAAATAGTTTGAGTGTGCTCTGAGGAATGCATCTCTAACGCCTTATTTTTTCCATGATATAAACTATTTTAATATTTCATTTTCTCACACATTCATTGAGTATAAGATATTTTAACAGTATGGGGATATTTGTGCTCATAGTGAACCTTGTTTAAGATATACAGCTCAACAGCCAAAAGAAATTAAAAGAGAATTCTATTTATTTAAGTGTTTGAAAGAAACATTAAAATGAATCCAAATATATAGTTCGTAGTATTCCTTTTGCTTCTTCCACCCATAGCACTCAAATCCTAAATATAAACTCAAGGCCTGAATCCATCCTTTTTTGTCTCTGTAATTCTTTCAGTGCTAAGAACTTGTCCACAAGCTCTCAACTGGGGGCAGTGGGGAAGGGAGGTTTGAATTTTTTCAAAATTTTTGTTAGTATGTGTTGGTGTATGGTTGGAGGGAAATCTATAAGCATTAGCATGTCGATTCTTTTCATCATATATATTTTTATCTAGTACCTATCAAATGCTACAATAATTTGTCAATATAAATTATAATATTTTGTATATACGTCTTTCTTACTAATTTGAGCTGTTTGAAACGTTTATATTCAAGTATCTAGCATAGCACTAGCACATGATAGACAATCAGCAAATGTTGAATAGATGTGTAAATGAACAAACCTACAGACAAAAGGCATATATATGGTTTCTAAGAAAGAAACAACATATGTTTAAGAAACACAATTGGGTAATAAAGAACAAAATAATAAACAAACTCCTATAGGAACAAGAGCAGGAAAATAGTTGACTTTTGAAAGGAGAATAGGAAGAAGAAAAAGAAAAAATAAGAATGCTTTGGGGGAGGCTTTCACACAGGAGACTGAATTTCAACAATGTTTTAGAGGATCAGGATTTTTCCTGTAGACAAGAGAGTAGAACTGTTATTCTAGACTAAGAGAAAGATTTGAACAAAAATATAGAATTGAAGAGGTCCCTGGCATGCTGCAGTCTATGAGGTCACAAGGAGTTGGACAGGACTGAGTGACTGAACTGAACTGAACTTAGCATTTTAAGGACCTTGTGAGTAGACTTTTTGACTGATAAAGAGATCGCTTGAGAAAAGAACAACAAAAGGACCAGTCAGGCCATTTAGGACCAGAAAATGTATGACTGCCAAATTAAGGAATTTGATCTTTATTATATAGATTATCAGGGCTTCTCTGATGGTAAAGAATCTGCCTGGAATGTAGGGGACCGCTGTCTGATTCCGGTTCAATTCCTGGGTCTGGAAGATCTGCTGGAGGAGGGATAGGCTACCAACTCCAGTATTCTTGGGCTTTTCTTGTAGCTCAGCTGATAAAGAATTCGCCTACAATGCTAGAGACCTGGGTTTGATCCCTGGGTTGGGAAGATCCCTTGGAGAAGGGAAAGGCTACCCATTCCAGTGTTCTGGCCTGGAGAATTCCATTACTGTATGGTCCATGGGATGACAAAGAGTCGGACAGGACTGAGCAACTTTCACTCTCATACAGATTACTAAAAGCTATTTAAGGTTTACAATTCCAGAAGTGACAAAGGGGGAAAAAATTAAATCCCCATCTCACATTCTGTGTAATAGTGAATGGCAAATGCATTGAAGACTATAGGGGAAAATAAACAAACTCCTAAAAGAAAATGTAGGATAATATGTTAATAATTTAAAGTCAGGATAGATTTTTAAAAAATGACCACCCCAAATTTAATTTTTTTCAAATTTTTTCCTTTTCTTTATTTGTAAAACAGGTATAATATTGGCACTAGAATCAAAGGTTGCTGGAATGAAAACATTTCAGTCTGGAAAGTGAGAATGGTTAAAAAAAAAAAAAAAAGGAAAGGCCTTTTAGGTACCCTGGTGTTTATAATTCAATTTTAAGTTGTTTTAATATCTGTAAGGCAGACTTGTTCCATCCACTTTCTTAAATGTTTAATAAAATCTGCTACATAAAAAAAAAAAAAGAATGAGTTAATATGTACAAAGTGGTTAGAAGGGAGAAGGCAATGGCAACCCACTCCAGTACTCTTGCCTGGAAAATCCCATGGACAAAGGAGCCTGGCAGGCTTCAGTTCATGGGGTCACTAAGAGTCGGACATGACTGAGCAAATTCACTTTTTTCAATTTTCCCTTCCATGCATTGGAGAAGGAAATGGCAACCCATTCCAGTGTTCTTGCCTGGAGAATCCCAGGGACAGGGGAGCCTGGTGGGCTGCTGTCTCTGGGGTCGCACAGAGTCAGACACAACTGAAGCAACTTAGCAGCAGCAGTGGTTAGAACTATTACTGGCACATAGTAAACTCTCTATAAATCTCAATTATTTTTTGTATAATTATTTTGTCAAAATTCATATTTTCTGTCCAGGATTTCATATTCCAAAAGTAAAAACAACTGATTGGAAGAAGAAATTTCCAAGATATATGGAAGACATTTAATATCCAGTGTATGTAAAAACTCCTACAAACAATAAGAATGACTCAATTTTTTAAATGGGCAGCATATAAAATATTAACTCAGAGTAGAGGAAACTAACTATCAAATAAACTTGAAAAGCAAAATCCATTCTCATGAATAATGAGGAAATGTGCAATTAAAATTTTGCAAGATATCAGTTAATATTGATCAAGTTTACCAAAATTAAAATATTAGTTAATATCAAGCATTAGCAGAGTTGTAGGGAACTAGGAATTCTTATGCAGGGATCATGGGAATATGAATTGGCATGACCTCTTTGGAGAACAATTCAATAAAACTGAAAATTTAGATATCATGTAAGCCAGTCATACCATGAGATTCTCTTGCACATGTGTACTAAGGGATATATATAAAGTGGAAATATGAGTTTTTTTTAATGTTTCTTTCAGAGACGATAACTCAGATCAGGTTCACTTAAAACATTCACATTACAAAATTAAAAAAAAAATTTTAGTCTTAGTTCACCTTAAAAGTCTTAGATTATATATTTTATTATTCTAAGTCTAGGAAAGTTTAATAAATACTTTTAAGTGAGTTTTCGTAACAATTAAATTTCTTTGAATCTTTTAAATTACATTTATAAATTTAATATATTGGATTTTAAATACTTCAATTATCTTAGGGCAAACAAATCTCAGATACTTAAGGAATTCCTATTAACTTAATAAGTTTAAAATATTGAATATGCTGAATCTTAAATTTTCCTAAATGTTCCAATGCTTTTTACAAATTAATAATATTTCAATTTATGATTACAAGTCTAAATCAATTACCTAATTACATTATGGGTAATTTTCATTAGAATCACAAACTTACTTGTTAGATAATCAAATATAACAAATTCTTTTATATATAATGAATATTTAAAATACCAAGCATGTACAAATGCTTTAATCCAAAAATATTATAATTACCTATTTAATTTGCTGCATTATTTCTATACTCAGTTTTTATTCTTCTCAGGGCAAAGATATTTTCCCAATAAAGAAATGAGTGAAACATCCCAAGAGTTTGGAGATTATTTTCTCAACTGGCCTAGATGCATATTGATAGTATATGTTCAAGGGCATTTTCCCGACTACCTTGTCTGCCAGGCTGAGCCTTATTTTAGTTGCTTTGTCAACACCCTCCACATAGAGGCATCTCAAAGCCCATTCTCTTCAAGTGTGGTTGTATATTACCTGCATATCACATGCTTTCTTGGAAGTCTGCAACTCTGAATGTGTTGCTGTGTCTTGATTCACTTCAATTCATTTATTGACTGTGTCATTAATTCTAAATTACAACAGCTTTCCTATCTTGTAGAACTATAATTGTTCTAGATGTTTAAATGATGTCTGTTTGGAGTGCTAGGAGATTCTGTGTATCTCCTAGCACTTTGTTCAGTTTCTTGGTAGTGGTCTGAAAGACATGCTAATGAGAAAAGAACACTCATAACAGCCTTGTTTCTATATTGATAAATTGGAAACAATCTAAATGAATATCAGTTGGATATTGGATAAATAAAATATGGCATAATCACATAAATGACTATAATACAGAAGTTTGGTATATATTTCAATATGTCAATTTGACAAATTTTGAACAAATCTTAAAAAATATAGTGTTGCGTGACAAAAGCAAATTGTCAGAAGGTAAATACAATATGTTATGATTTATGTAATATTATTTAGACACACAACTCAAAATTATGTCCTTGTTATATTTATAGTTAGTAAGAGAAAAGAACATAGATTAGAAAGTGAAAGAAAATTTTCATTTTTGTGTTTTGATTTGAATCAGTTAGAGACATCTTTTATTTTGAGCAGCATACTCTGTAAGCAGAAGGCTAAGATCAGAGAGTCTGAATGTTTTCAAAAAACGAGTGTGTGTGTGTGTGTGTGTGTGTGTGTGTGTGTGACAGGGGAGGGGTGTGTATGTGAATGATTTCAATGCTGGTAAGCAAAAGTTTTCTTTTAACAAATATGTTCCATACCTTAGTAAATAAATACAGTTTCCTAATACAAATAAGTTTTTCATTCTTTTTGGCCTTGAATTTTAAAAGTTCAAAGGGTTATATTTCTGAGAGATTAAACAAAAAATCATTAATCAGATTTTATGTTAATTATAACTGACCTCAAGCTTAACTGGTACACTTCCTCCTTAGCTTTTCAGCGAAGAATTGCAATCATAATAGTAATTTAAAGTCTCAAAGTAATTGAGACTTTAAAAGTAATTAATGTCAAATCATTATTTCCCATAAAGATATCTTACCATGTAACATTATGACCTACAATTTCTCTGTTAATTTTAACCAAGAGTTAATCAAAATTTTGCAAGTCATATGATTTTATCATATAGGAAATATGAACACCAAATTATGATAAAGGCTGCCTCTGGGAAATGAAAGGTGAGGGAGGAATAGAATTGGAGAGGGGTACAAAGAAAATTTCATCAGTAAAGTTTTATTTATTTTACTAAAAAATATTCAAGGCAGAGATAACATTTGTTGATTTAGGGTAAATATGTAAGTTCACAAAGGCAAAGTACCAGACAGCCCATGCATCGAGTGTACTGGAACAGGGTTCATTGAGGGAAACCCATGGAGAAAGGATCAATAGCAACTTTAGGACCACAACACCTGCTCATCTTCTCATTGCCCATCACTTTCTCTGGCCTTGCACAGAAGGCGAAAGGGCTGTGGAGGTTTTAAGTGACATAATTTTCTGAAATTCTGGACCCTCCCAATGTGACCAACGGTCAGAATATCATTGTGTTAAGACATGGTGGGACATGGCTCTAGCCCTATCCTACTGACTCAGGGCTCACATTTATGGTTGTGGATCAGCTTGGTGCCTGACATGAACAGGAGGACGGGGTCCAAACCTTGCAGTTACAAGTTTATGATGTAACTGGATATTGACAGGACTTACCACCACATTAGCATCTATTGTTGTTTGAAGCACCAGCTCCTCTCTTGGTGCACTGGGGCTTGGTTGCTGGGGGCCTAAGTCTTGCATTGAACAGAATTATGGCTTAAGCATTTGGCAGAAGCCAATTTCAGTGGCATGGACAGCTCCTTTTCTGGAAGCAGCCTGTACAGAATCACTCCTAAATACTGTTTCTACTCTTATTAAGTTTCAGTATGCTAATGCTTGCATCTTTTCCTCTGTACTTTTGAATGTACATTTTTTTCCTCCAAATTAAGAGAAAAACAAAAAGAGAAGTGAAATCTTCAAAAACACAAATACACTCACATACATACACACATATGTATATATGTATGTGTGTGTGTGTGTGTGTGTGTGTGTGTGTATATAAATTAATGTTGAGAGACATTGAAGGCAGAAAAGATAGACCATTCATTCAATAAATATTACTGAGCATGTGTTATGTGACAGGGTCTGTTTTAGGCACTAAAATAAAACTGTGAACAAGCTATAGTAATGATCTACTAATCTGCCCAAGTGAGAGACTGAACTAGATCTAGGTAGGCTTGAGCTTCCCTCCCACCCACCATCTTACCCCTCACAGAGCCCCAAGCTGAGCTCCCTGTGTAATACAGCAGCTTTCCACTAGCTAGCTATTTTATACATGATATTGTATATATAGTGTGATAATGAAGTGTATGAAAGTCGCTCAGTCACATCGACTCTTTGTATCGAGTCGGCCAAAATACTGGAGTGGGTAGCCTTTCCCTTCTCCATGGGATCTTCCCAACCCAGGGATCGAACCCAGGTCTCCCTCATTGCAGACAGATTCTTTACCAGCTGAGCCACAGTGGTATGTATATATTGTGGACTTCCCTTGTGGCTCAATGGTAAAGAACTTGCCTGCCAATGCAAGAGATAGAAGAGACATGGGTTCTATCCTTGGGCTGGAAAGATCCCCTGGAGGAGGGCATGGTAACCCACTCTAGTATTCTTGCCTGGAGAATCCCATGGACAGAGGAACCTGGAAGGCTACAGTCCACGGGATCACAAGGATTCAGACACTACTGAAGTGCCTTAGGATGCAGGCGTGCACAGCATGCATGCATTGTATATATATCAGTACTACTCTCTCACTTTGTCCCACCCTCTCCAGTTTAGCAATGATTTGGTGTGTCAGAGCTTAAAAGGATAGGGAGGTGCTGAAGAGAGTATAGTATAAGCTAAAAATAGGAACTGACTTACATGACATTATCTACGGTGCTTATAACTCTTTGCAGTTTATAAAACACCTGCAACGACATTAGCTCAATCATCTCTTACAACAATCTTTGGAACTGCATGTTAATATTTTCATTATGCATTTAAAGAAACTAAGATTCCAACATATCAGTGATTTCCTCAAGATCAACTTTTCTTTGTGATAGAGAAAATCCTAGCCTTCTGCTTCCAATTCCCATCTTTTTACTGTGTCTTTCTTGAAAACTCACCTCCTGTCTTTGGTTTCATTTACCCCTTTGATGCAAAGATCATTATTATTAAATGAAATACCAATCCACACAGAAATTCAGACGTTTTACCCTCTCTAATGAAACACTACAGATCAACAAAGAGCTTAAGGTAGCATTAAGACTAAAAGTGATTTTACGGATGAAAAAACTGAGAATTAAGCATTAAAGCTAAACAGGAGCTGCCAAAATTGTCCCTTTACTGAATCCTTATAAAATTGTTTATCAAACTTCATTGAGAGCCTCTCAAAGGAAAGAGCAAATTTATACTAGGAAGTAAATATTATTATTTAAATTTAACTTGGTTTATTTCCTTTTATAGTCCTATTGGATGCTCTTTATATGTATATCACTAGCTTATAAATTTTAAATGGCATTTTAAATACTACTTTACCTCTTAATTTGTATTTTATTGCATTTTAATTGTGTAACTTTTTTTCTTTTCAGGGAGATGTAATAGTGACTTTGCTTGGGCCCAAGTCAAATCAAAGCATAATTCATCATCAGTAGTAGAACAATGTTTAATAACCAATAGTCTGGTTTGTATGAAGTAAGCTGGGATTTTGATTCTAGATAACACTACTTGATGTATAACCTCCATCTAAATTTAATATAAATTTATGAACGTTTACTTCAGATAGATGTGATTAGTTTTATTATTTGAGCTAACTGTAAGAGTTCATTGTATTTTTCTTAATTTTTGAAATGTATTTCTCTTCTTTTTCTTCATCATATTCCAAGGACATTATAAGTACAAATATGTACTTATAAAATATCCAAATAGGTTAGAAATTGTTATTCCTTTAGAAGCAAAGCTTGTAAAGTATTAAGATTACTTAGAATCTTTATTAAGACAAAAGGTCCATACACTTTTAAATTTCTGCTTTCCGAGCTCTGTTTTCCAGTGTTTAAAAATTATGCAGCTGTTAGCATTATGAGAATACTGAATATTCATACCCAATTTTAAATAAGAACTTTATACTCTTAGATCAGAGAGGTACAGCTACAGAAATGAGTTAGACTATTTGACTAGCAAAACACATGACAGCCAGTGTCAGAATTGCACTGTTTGGCCAGCAAGCATCACACTCCCAATTCAAAGATAAGAATCAGTCTGGGACACATCAGGGCATTCTTCCCTGCATCCTTCAGAATCTGCTCTGGGTTTTAAGCCCAGACTTCAGTAGGCCCAGATAAAATATAGAGAGTGCCTGATGTATAGTTTCCATTGGGATGTTCTTTTGTGAACAGTTCTAGAGCAACCCTATAGAAATAGGAGGAGTGGGAGCAGCAACTCCTTCAAATAGAGATCACAACAGTGTGTTCCTTGCTGTTTGTTTTTAAAAGTCCTGGTGTTTGTTAACTGAGACTATAGGGCAGTATGGCCTGTAAAATAAAGCATTCTAAGTGGAGAGGAGAGCATAAGGCACTTGAAAGTCACTAAACTGTCTGAAAAGTAATATATATTAAAAACAGAATGGAATCAGTGCAACAGTGGGAATTACCTTTTACAAGTATCCATTCACAATCTTCATTTCTTTGGAGCCATCCTTTAAACAAAAGAAAGGCAATTTTTAAGTGGACTGAAAGCTTAGATAATATTATAAGGATTATAAATGTTCGGGTTATTAGGATTTATAAATTATAAATTTTCTACTAGTTTAAGTCATTAACTCTTTGTCATTTTTTTTTTAAGGTTTGACTTTCCATAAAACTTTGTATAACAAAATAAAAATGTAATTGAAAAAATGTGTCTCTTTATTTTATATTTTTGATTTTAGAAAATTTTCACATATTCTATTCTCATTGCTCATCAGGTCTAAATGAAAAGCAAAGCCATTTTATTCTTCTTGGATCCTAGGCAACTGATCCTGAACTGAATCTATTCCATTGTATGAAATCATACAATACCTAGCCTTTTCAGATTGATTTCTTTCATGTAATAATATGAATTTAAGGTTTTTCTATGCCTGCTCATGGCTTTATAGTTCATTCCTTTTTAGGGTTGAATAATATTTTATATTTTTGATTTTAGAAAATTTTCACATATTCTATTCTCGTTGCTCATCAGACCTAAATGAAAAGCAAAGCCATTTTATTCTTCTTGGATCCTAGGCAACTGATCCTGAACTGAATCTATTCCATTGTATGAAATCATACAATACCTAGCCTTTTCAGATTGATTTCTTTCATGTAATAATATGAATTTAAGGTTTTTCTATGCCTGCTCATGGCTTTATAGTTCATTCCTTTTTAGGGTTGAATAATATCCAATGTCTGAATGTACCACAGTTTGTCATTCACCAACTGAAAGACATTTTGGTTGCTTTAAAAATTTGGCAGTTATGATTAAAGTTGCTATAAACATCCATGCACAGGTTTTTATGTAGAGTAAGTTTTCAGCTCCTTTGAGAAACTACCAAGGAGTACAATTTCTGGATCATATGGTAAGAGTATATTTAGTTTTGTAAAAAAAACAAAGCCCTAAACTGTTTTCCAAAGTGGTTATACCATTCTCCATTCCCACCAGCAATTTATGAGAGTTCCTATTGCTCCATGTTCTTGCCAGCTTTGGTATCATCAGTGGTCCAAATATTGGCCATTCTAGTAGATGTGTAGTGATACTTCATTATTGTTTTAATTTGCATTTCCTGATGACATTTCCTGATATAATGTAGAGTTTACCATAAAATTTTAAGAATTGTTAGCCAACTCATTTTATCCTAGTTAAAGGGCTAAGGAAGGAGTGGTGACTGGGCTAACTCTAGGCTTTTGTGCTAGGTATTCATCATTTCATTTGGTCATTCTCTACTAGGCATGTGCCATGAGGAACTTACTGAGAGTTCTGAAAGGAACTTGTTAGCTGCTCTTCCAACTTGTGTAGGAAAGGAAGATTGTATTCGCTAGTATATAGTTGTACACCATACTTAGTATGTTCATTAGGTTCATCTCTGTGGTGTGGTGGTGGTAGTGGTGTTCAGTCACAGCCAACTCTTTGTGATCCCATGGACTGCAGCATGCCAGGCTTTCTTGTCCTTCACCATCTCCTAGAGCTTGCTCAAATTCATGTCCATTGAGTCGGTGATGCCATCCAACCATCTCATCCTCTATCATCCCCTTCTCCTGCCTTCAATCTTTCCAGCATCAAAGTTGTTTCCAGTGAGTTGGCTCTTCACATTAGGTGGCCAAAGTATTGGAATTTCATCTTCAGCCTTAGTTCTTCCAATGAATATTCAGAGTTGATTTCCTTTAGGATTGAATAGTATAATCTCCCTGCTGTCCAAGGGATTTTCAAGAGTCTTCTCTAGCACCCTACCTCTGTGTAGTTACTTATAATTATAAATGAGAGATAAAACACTAGTATTTGCTACTTTGTCCCAGTAGGAGTCTCTCAAAATGTTGCATCCTACTGTGAATAGATTGCTATCAACATGCTAGTAACAGTGTGCATGTTAAAGTTCTTTGCATTTTGCAAAACAACTTCAAGTCCATTGTCACATTATACCCTTACAGTGATCCTATGAGACAGGTGGAACAAGAAATTGTATTATTATCATAATCTTTCTTTTCCAGATGATATGTGCATGCATGCTCAGTCACGCAGTCATGTCTGACTCTGAGACCCCGTGGACTGTAGCCTGCGAGGCTCCTCTGTCCATGGGATTTTCAGGCAAGAATACTGGAGTGGGTTGCCATTTCCTCCTCCAGGGGATCTTCCTTACCCAAGGAACAAACCCTGTCTACTGTGTCTCCTGCATTGGCAGGTGGATACCTCTCTGCTGAGCCACGTAGAAAGCCCTCCAGGTGATAGATCCTATGAGACAGGTGGAACAAGAAATTGTATTATTATCATAATCTTTCTTTTCCAGATGATATGTGCATGCATGCTCAGTCACGCAGTCATGTCTGACTCTGAGACCCCGTGGACTGTAGCCTGCGAGGCTCCTCTGTCCATGGGATTTTCAGGCAAGAATACTGGAGTGGGTTGCCATTTCCTCCTCCAGGGGATCTTCCTTACCCAAGGAACAAACCCTGTCTACTGTGTCTCCTGCATTGGCAGGTGGATACCTCTCTGCTGAGCCACGTAGAAAGCCCTCCAGGTGATATAATTAAGGCTTAAAGAGATGATATCATTTGCCAAAGACCATCTATCTGGTAACTTGAACTTCACTTAGAGACTTGAACTTAAACCTAAAGCTTTGAACAGCTCTTACACATTTTCCACTATTGGTAATCAATGGTTCATGCCTATATGGTTTTTCTGAGGTCTTATACACCAAAACATAAAAGAGTATGTATTCTTCTATAATTAATGTTTTATCTCCAAATAATAAAGCAATTTTTCTCAGTTTTTATCCCCTGCTATTAGACATTGCCATATGGACCCCTTTTGCTGGGAGCACTCTCCTCGCTCCTCACTCCTCTTCAATGTGTTAGCTCTTCACTCACACTTCAGATCTCAGTTCATACGTCATATTCTCAGGAGAAACACTTTGGGGCTCCCTCCTATAGGACCTGCCACCCAGCCAGGCTAAATTTGCTCCAAATGTCTTGAATGTGAAGAGGAATGTGCAGGGCTGGAGAGGGAGGGGAATGAGGAAAAGAGAGAGAGCTGCAGATTCAGGAAGCAGCAGGGGCCAATGTCCTACTTCTGAAAAGTACTGTTCAGGAAGCAGTCAGATCTAGGAGGGACCATAGGCAACCTCAAAAAACCATTCTCCACGGGATAAATGATGTGCAGAAACAGCAAAGAGCATGAACTGAAAAACCAGCAACAGAGGATGATTAATGATCCAGCAAGAAGCAGCACTTTGATGACAGATGGGCCTTGGCATAGAGTAAGATGCTAGAATTATGTCCTGGAAATAGAATAAAACCAACTCTGAGAAATACTAACATTAACTTTTTTTGATGTGTTGTTTATTTCTGCCAGGTGAGTGAAAGGAAGACTTGGAGTTAGAAACTGAATTATAGAAAATATATTCCTTAGATTCCTGAATTTCTGAACTGAGATTCATACCTGCTGTGCTAAATATTTCTGTGGTCATTTGCATAGTGTCTGCCTCCTCCCTAGACTATAAGCTCCTTGAGAGCAGAAACTATGTGTTTTGCTCACTACTGTATGCTCAACACCTAGAACAGCACCTCCACAGGGAAATTATTATCACAAATATTTGCTGAGTAAATGAATGATAATATTAATGTAAGAAGTGTTGGCCATGCTTTCCCTATATTATAACATGATCTAATACCTTAAATATGACTTCTTCAACATCCTAACAAAAGGTCTCAGTATCATAGAGGGTAAAAACATTTTAATGGTGGAAAACTTATAAAATGAGCCTTGAAAGTTGCTAATCATAGATCAAAGGTCTTTTTTGTCTACAACAAGATAAAATCCATTTTCTCCCTTAAGATAAAAGGTGTAAACAAACCTATGATCACTTTCTTTGGGTGAGCATTACTGCTGCTTTTGTGAGATTGTATTCTTGCTGACAGTTTGGAGCAGTTTTCCTTCAGAGTAAAGCACTTAGCAAGATACCTGTATGAAGTCGGTCCTCAGAAGTAGTCGTTCTCACTTCGATGATCCCAGACCACATCCCCACTTCTTGCTCTGAGAACCTCTTTGCCCTTAGCAGCTGGCTGAGTCCTTGCCAAGGCCCAACTCCTCCTGCGGGAAATACGGATTGTGCTTATGACCTCATCTGTTCCTTAATACAACATCTGGGCTTCGTGTCTTGTTTGTTCAGGATATAGTACAATGTTCAAACCCACCTTAGATCCATAGAACATTTACTAGGCTATTAGTCTTCATTTACTTAGGTTGGCTTACCCAGTTGGTGATAAAACTAAAAGGCTAACAATTTATATGAAACTAGTCCTGGGTTAAATAGAAAGCAGAACATGCTCATTAAATTGGAACCTTTAAAAACATGGTTATGCATCTTATCAAATGAGCACTGCTTTTTTTTTTTTTTATTGATGAGACATTTAGGTAGCATTGGCAATGTCTCATGAAAAAGGTACTCTCTCCTTGTCTGTATGTTCTTTGGATAAGCCAGCTGTTAAAAGATATGATGCCATTATACCAGGAAGAACAAATGATCCCAGGACACTTTAGGGACCTTTCATCACAACTAAATAATAGTTTTAGTGAATTTTCTAAATTATTACACATGTTCTGATGGTTGCTTTAACAATTTCTAAAAGCCCAAAATAACAATGCAAACATAAAAAGAATAAATATTCTCTGTCAATACAAAATGAAGCATTATATATTACTGTTTCTGAGATCACTAATAAAAATATTTTTAGCTGTTCATTTAATTCTCACTGATAGGGCATTTTAAAAATCACTAAAATGAATAGTAAATTTTTATCCATAAGATTATGCAGAGTTATCTAGATAAATAGTATTTCAATATTGGTTCTACAGATACTTGTAGTGTAGCAGTTAACCAGTTCTAAAGAGGGGAGGAGAAGGAGTTTTAAATGAAGAAAATAGTATGTGAACGGCCTAGAAAGGTAGAGAACATGAACTTTCCCAAAAACTCAGATATTTGCTATAGGTGGACCAATTATAGTTTCAGAGTATCAAAGACCTATATGAGTACTGCCAGATCATAAAAAGTCTTGCAGGCCATGTGAAAGGAATTTCTACTTTTTATTGAGGAAAACAGGAAATCATAGAAGAATTTTCAGTGTGGGTAATAATCATGTGTTCTGGCAGCAGTATGGAGAATGGATTGATGAAGGATGTGAGGCCAAGTGAGAGGCCATTGCTGTAATCTAAATGGAGTATAGATTAGAAGTCTGACAAAATGTGGTCCACTGGAGAAGGAAATGGCAAACCAGTATTCTTGCCTTAAGAACCCCATGAAAAGAATGAAAATGCAAAAAGATAAGACACTGCAAGATGAATTCCCCAGGTCGGTAAGTGCCCAATATGCTACTGGATATCAATGGAGAAATAACTTCAGAAAGAATAAAGAGACAGAGCCAAAGCAAAAACAACACCCTGTTGTGGATATGTCTGGAGATGGTAGTAAAGTCCAATGCTGTAAAGAACAATATTGCATAGAAACCTGGAATGTTAGGTCCATGAATCAAGGCAAATTAGAAGTGGTCAGACAGGGGATGGCAAGAGTGAACGTCAACATTTTAGGAATCAGCAAACTAAAATGGATTGGAATGGGTGAATTTAACTCAGATGACCATTATATCTACTACTATGGGCAAGAACCCCTTAGAAGAAATTGAGTAGCCATCACAGTCAACAAAAGAGTCCGAAATGCAGCACTTGGATGCAATCTCAAAAACAACAGAATGACCTCTTTTCATTTCCAAGGCAAACCATTCAGTATCACAGTAATCCAAGTCTATGCCCCAACCAGTAATGCTGAAGAAGCTGAAGTTGAATGGTTCTATGGAGACCTATAGGACCTTCTGGAACTAATACCTAAAAAAGATGTCCTTTTCATTATAGGGGACTGGAATGCAAAAGTAGGAAGTCAGGAGATACCTGAGTAACAGGAAAATTTGGCCTTGGAGTACAGAATGAAGCAGGGCAAAGGATAATAGAATTTTGCCAAGAGAATGCACTGGTCATAGCAAACACTCTCTTCCAACAACATAAGGGAAGACTTTACATATGGACATCACCAGATGATCAATACTGAAAACAGATTGATTATATCCTTTCAGCCAAAGATGGAGAAGCTCTATACAGTCAGCAAAAACAAGACTGAGAGCTGACTGTGGCCCAAACCATGAACTCCCTAATGCCAAATTCAGACTTAAATTGAAGAAAGTAGGGGAACCACTATACCATTCAAGTATGAACTAAATCAAATCTCTTACAATTATACAGTGGAAGTGACAAATTGATTCAAGGGATTAGATACAGAGTGCCTGAAGAAGTGGACGGAGGTTCATGACATTGTACAGGAGGCAATGATGAAGAACATCCCCAAGAAAAAGAAATGCAAAAAGGCAAAATGGTTGTCTGAAGAGGCCTTACAAATAACTGTGAAAAGAAGAGAAGCAAAAAGCAAAAGAGAAAAGGAAAGATATACCATTTGAATGAAGAGTTCCAAAGAATACCAAGGAGAGATAAGAAAGCCTTCCTCAGTAATCAGTGCAAAGAAATAGAGGAAAACAATAGAAAGGGAAAGACAGAGATCTCATCAAGAAAATAAGAGATACCAAGGGAATATTTTGTGCAAAGATGAGCACAATATAGGACAGAAATGGTATGGGCCTAACAGAAGTAGAAGACATTAAAAAGAGGTGGCAAGAATACACAGAAGAACTATACAAAAAAGATCTTCATGAGCCAGAGAATCACGATGGTGTGATCACTCACCTAGAGCCAGACATCCTGGAATGTGAAGTCAAGTGGGCCTTAGGAAGCATCACTACAAACAAAGCTAGTGGAGGTGATGGAATTCCAGTTGAGCTATTCCAAATCCTGAAAGATGATGCTGTGACAGTGCTGCACCCAATATGCCAGCAAATTTGGAAAACTCAGCAGTGGCCACAGGATTGGAAAATGTCAGCTTTCATTCCAATCCTCAGGAAAGACAATGTCAAAGAATGCTCAAACTACCACACAATTGCACTCATATCACACATTAGCAAAGTAATGCTCAAAATTCTCCAAGCCAGGCTTCAATAGTATGTGAACTTCCAGATGTTCAAGCTGGTTTTAGAAAAGGCAGAGGAACCAGAGATCAAATTGCTAACATCTGTTGGATTATCAAGAAAGCAACAGTGTTCCAGAAAAATATATACTTCTGCTTTATTTACTTATGCCAAAGCCTTTGACTGTGTGGATCACTAAAACTGTGGAAAATTCTTAAAGAGATGGGAATACCACATCACTTGACCTGCCTCTTGAAAAATCTGTATGTAGGTCAGGAAGCAATAGTAAGAACTGGGCATGGAACAACAGACTGGTTTCAAATAGGAAAAGGAGTACGTCAAGGCTGTATATTGTCACCTTGCTTATTTAACTTATATGCAGAGTACCTCATGAGAAATGCTGGGCTAGATGAAGCACAAGGTGGAATCAAGATTGCTGGGAGAAATATCAATAACTTCAGATATGCAGATGACACCATTTAGGGTGGAAAGTGAAGATGAACTAAATAGCCTCTTGATGAAAGTGAAAGAGGAAAGTGAAAAAGTTGGCTTAAAGCTCAACATTCAGAAAACTAAGATCATGGCATCTGGTCCATCACTTCACAGCAAATAGATGGGGAAACAGTGGAAACAGTGACAGACTTTTTATTTTGGGGGACTCCAAAATCACTACAGATGGTGACTGAAGTCATGAAATTAAAAGATGCTTGCTCCTTGGAAGAAAATCCATGACCAACCTAGACAGCTTATTAAAAAGCAGAGACATTACTTTGCCAACAAAGGTCAGTCTCATTAAAGCTTTGGTTTTTCCTGTGGTCATGTATGGATGTGAGAGTTGGACTAAGAAGAAAGCTGAGCACCGAAGAATTCATGCTTTTGAACTGTGGTGTTTGAGAAGACTCTTGAGAGTCCCTTGGACTGCAAGGAGATCAAACCAGTCCATTCTAAAGGAGATCAGTTCTGGGTGTTCATTGGAAGGACTGATGCTGAAGCTGAAACTCCAATACTTTGGCCACCTGATGTGAAGAGCTGACTCCTTAGAAAAGACCCTGATGCTGGGAAAGATTGAAGGTGGGAGGAGAAGGGGACGACAGAGGATGAGATGTTTGGATGGCATCATCGACTCAATGGGCATGAGTTTGAGTAAATTCTGGGAGTTAGTGATGGATAGGGAGGCCGAGTTTGCAGCAGTCCGTGGGGTTGCAAAGAGTCGGACATGATGAGCAACTTAACTGAACTGAAAGGAAGTTTAGATAATGGCAGAGGGGGTATACAGTAGTGGGTGGACCAGAGGGACATTCAGAAGGTAGAAGTAATGAGACTTTGTGATTTAATGGGGGTGTGTGTGTGTGTGTGTGTGTGCAGGAAGATTCAGTCAGTGAAGAGTGAGGGAGCATGAGGAGTTGTGAATGACCCGTGAGAATAGTTGAGTGTATAGTGGTGCCATTTAAAGAAAACACCCCCTGGAAGCAGTAGGTAGGAATATTAGCCAAGGAGCAGCAGCACTAACTCTGTGTTAAAAAATGATAAAAATAAGTTAGCGTTGGCTAATGAATTTTTACAGTGTTCTCATAGTCATCATTACCACAAAGTAGCTCTGAATGGTATGCTACATAATTTTTCAATATATAATTAACATTACTTCATTTGATGCTGTGATGTTTTTCAATTTACAAATTAGAAAATGTAATACAGGTTAAATTACTTTCTCATCCTCTCTCAACTAAAAACTAAAGTGCCGATGATAAAACTCGAGCATTCTAACACCAAGATCACTATGGTATGGTATAATAATATTTGGTAGAATTATTATGATTACCATCAGTGATCAATTTATTAAAAGTTCTCTTTGTGCTAGAGACTCTTCATCAGTGCTCCTTCACACTTTAATCCTGACTGCTAGCCTAGTGAAGTCAGCAGTGTTATCTAGATTTTATAAATGAAGAAGCTCAGATTCAGAGTCATACGTATTTCCTGAGGTCACACAGATATAAAATGACAGAACTGAGATAAAATTTCCCACATCTAATGTTACAGACAGTGCTTACAACTTTTCTGCCAATCTGCTCCCCAAACCATCTATTAGGCACTGTTCTTACCACAGTTCCTCTATAAGCAGTATATAGGCGAAAAGTTTACTGAATTCACGGTCTAGTTGTTAATTTGAAAAGTCAGGTCATGTTAATTGTGGACCTTCATGTAATTGATAATTTTGAACGTGTGATAATTAAAGTCAATTATTAGGCCAAATAATTCATCTTACTTTGCAGATGTTGCTGTAATCAATAATTACCATATATCAGTGGCTTTAAATAATAAGGATTTCTCGTTCATATTACCTGTTCATTACAGGTTAGCAGGTGGCCCTGATCCATATTGTTCTGACTCAGAGCCCAGATTCCATCATCAGGATTGTTGTTGGTCGCTAAGGCAGGAGGAGAGGGGTAGAACTGGGGAGTCATGCAGTGATCCTTAAATGCCAGGGAGAGGTGACATGCGTCCCTTCCATTCACATTTTATTTGCTAAACTATGTCTCGTGGCCACAAATAAGTTTAAATTTCAGAGAAATATAACCCTACCATTTGCTTGGAACTAGAGACATGTCTTGGGGAAGGAAATGGCAAGCCCTCCGGTACTCTTGCCTGGAGAATCCCATGGATGGAGGAGCCTGGCGGGCCGCAGTCCATGGGGTCGCACAGAGTCGGACACGACTGAAGCAGCTTAGCACAGACACATCTGCTCTAGTAATTCATGACTATCCCAGGTATTAATCAATTTCACAGTGTAAGTTTCTAGAGCCAAATAAGTTTTTGAAACATTGAGTTAAACAAAGCTAAAGAAGTTTCCTAACTACAAGTCTTGTTTGAGCCCTGACTATATTAGTAAGCTTTACTGATCTTCAGGAAAGGGAACATTGGGATGGGGTATTTTTTTCTCCAAAAGTCATCTGAAAAGACTCATGCCCTGAAGACAGTACTTTAGGAAAGAGTACTCTAAGGTTCTTCCTTTTTAGAACTTATTACGAAAGAGGAAGTAAGTGGAAAAGAGGAGAGGAAAGAAGGAAAGGGAAGAATAAAAGAAGGGGAAAAAAGACTGTAAATTTATGGATAAACTTTGAGATTGAGAGTTATGCATAAAAGACCCCAAATTATATTTTTTAGCTAGTTGTGACCCAAAATTACATGTTCTGATCTCTTGCATATGAATCATTAATTTACTTGAGTATATATTAAGCATCATATATCATGCTAGGTGCTTCAAGTCAAGACAAATATTGTCCTCTCACAGGTGAGGAAACTAAAGCTCAGAGAAGCCATTACACAAAGCCATGCAGATAGTAACTTGAGTTACAGGCTGCTGCTGCTGAGGAGAAAAAGTTGTGTTAACCTCTCAACAAAATGGAGTAAGGGCTCCAGTTAGAGGTACAAGCAACAAACTATTGTTGGTCAAGAGATTAGGAAGAATAATTTTCATTTGGGTTGTCTCCTCTCTGATTGGACCTTGAAGGGTGTGAAAGGAGTCATATTTGGGAACCTGAGTGGAGAGCCTTAAATGTCAGACTGCACTTTATTCTCCAGGTAATGCTGAGCCACTGAACGTTTTTTGGGGTGGGAGTAACAGAATCAGCCAATTATAGCAAGACTTAGAATTTCAAGTTCAAAAGAGTTCTTTAAGTAATTCAATTCTTTGTCAATTCACAAATGGGGAAAACAATGTAAACTCCTGAATTTGAGGCTCTGCAGCTGACACTTTCATTCTTGGGAGTAGCTTTTTCATCTGGATAATTGACATGGCTTGTTAGCTTGCCTGCATTTGGTCAAAGGCTGAGTTCAGGTCTTCAACCCAGATTATCAAGAGCCTTGATGAGGTCTTTAGAGCTGGCAAAAGAGGAGACTATTTTGAGCCTTAGGAGATAAAGTAAGGTGATAGCAGAGTTCAGAGAAAACAGAGTATATCCAATATCTAGGGTAGGGGTCATTCCTTGGCTGAATAATTTTCTTTTGGGTTTTGTAGAAGCATAGCCTATAGCCACTGATTTACAGCTTTACTGCAGTGCTTTGTGAAAACTAGCTTTATCAAGTTGGGCAGTACAAGTCTCCAGAGAAAGGAAAAAGTTGGGAATACATTGCTGGATAATTGCTGATGTGAGTATATTAGACTTGGTCACGCAGATGCCCCTCTGGAGTTGACAAATGACACAGAGTAACCTGCAGTTTTGGCCCATCAAAGATAAGATACCTCTGCTTGATGTCAAAAACCATCCCTGCACCTTTGGTGATTTTCTAGCAAATAAGCACTCTACTTCTCAGCTGTGCACACCAGAAACCCAAGTAGAACTTATGGCTGCTTTCTCCCTTACCTCTGTTGCCCAGTGGGTACCAAATCCTTCAGTTATCTAATTATCTTTTTGCCCCATCCCCTCTACCAGGACCTTAGTTTAAGACACCATTATATCTCATCTAACTTACTGCAAAAACCTTTTTCTGTTTCCCCTGCCTCAAACATTGTCTCCCTTAACCCATTACCTATACTTCAGCCAGAGAGACAAAGAAAGCCTCACTTCTTTGAAACAGTATTCTATTTTTCAGAATCAGAGATGCGTCCAATGGCAGCATAGATTATTTTGTTACGTTCCCTAGCTTCCTTACAGAAGAACGGTGATGTCACAAATATTATGGGTGAATTGATCTTAATCCACAGGCTCAAGTGATTTTTTCAACTATCACAAAGACTGGAGAAGGAAATGGCAACCTAATCCAGTATTCTTGCCTGGAGAATCCAATGGACAGAGGAGCCTGGTGGGCTATAGTCCATGGGTTTGCAAGAGTCAAGCATGACTTAGTGACTAAACTACCACCATCATAAAGACTCAACAAAATCAACTAAATAATTATTTATCCAATTTCCTAAAAAAGGAGACAATAATTCTTTAATATCTCAAATTCTAGAATTTTCAGTGTAGGTAAAAGCTTTGCAAGAGCTAGTGCTTTCAGAGGATTACTGAAAGAGAAATTTCATTATTTAGCTGTTTGAGATTATGAATTCAGTTTTCTATTATAAAAACAGGTGATGATAAAGGCATACCTAAGTCATAGGATGAAGAATAGCAAGGAAGATTCTAGTCAGAGAAACATTCCTGAATTCTAAAGGAACGTTATCTTTCTACTTTGTCTGGATGATAAGAGAAGCAGACAATCAATAATTATTGACTGTTTATTTTGTCAGGCAGGAGACACATTATCTCACGAGCTCTAGGAAGTAGTCACTGTCATCAATGCAATATCACAGTGAAGGATGCTTGGAGATTTAAATATCTTGATTAAGACTCTAGATCTGGCAAGTGGGAAAGCAGGATTCAAGCCCAAAACATGAGAACCTGAATTCTTAAGTGTGCATTCTCATTGCTTTGAAATAGATGGTGCTTTCAATACTTACAAAAACCCTTATGAGATAGGTTTTCCCATTCTATACACATAATTGTGCTTGATTGCTCAGTTGTGTTTGACTCTTTGTGACCCCTAGGACTGTAGCCCACTAGGCTCCTCTGTCCATGAGGATTCTCCAGGCAAGAATACTGGAGTGGGCTGTCATGCCCTCCCTCCAGGGGATCGTCCCAACCCAGGAATCACCCAGGTCTCCCGTATTGCAGGTGGATTATTTACTGTCTGAGCCACCAGGGAAGCCCAAAATTATTGGGGAGAGTAGCCTATCCCTTCTCCAGGGGGTCTCCCCTACCCAGGAATTGAACCGGGGTCTCTTGCTTGGCAGGTGGGTTCTTTACCAACTGAGCTACCAGGAAAGCCCCTATAGACATGATTATTGAGGCTTAAAATGTTTAAAACTTGCCGTATATCACTCAGTAAGGGGTAAGGCTGACATTGAAACTCAGACTTGCCTACCTTTAAAGTCCATATGTTTTCCATGATGTCTTCCAAGAGTCCTGTTGTCTCATGAATGCAGCTAAATAGCAAGTGATGCTGTTTGGAAGTGACTGAATAACTAGCAATAATCGTAAAAACTCATTTTCAAAACTTCATGGTATCACCTATGTGCTTAGCAAATATCGTTAAAGTGAGGTATTGACCAATAAAATGGCAGGAAAGTTCATATAAATTGGCCGAGAGTGGGAGGGCAACTTCAAAACTTGGTTTGACAATATTCACCATATCAGACTCTCATTCAGTCCTCAGCAAAATGAGGGGTTTCATTTTTATGTTACTTACCTTCTCTGTTATGCTTGCCATTTCAGAGGCAAGGAGTGAAGGATCCAGGAAGCTCTGCGGGTCCGAGTACCTACGCACGGTCATCTACATCTGTGCCAGCTCCAGTGGAGGCAGCAAGCGGGGGCGCTCCTGCAGGGTCAGCAAGGTACATGGATGTGCATGACTTCTTCATTTATGATTATCTTTTGAAGATTTGTCTTAATAACTGTTTCTCTAGCTACTACTAAGCCACATCCATTTCAATCTAGGAAATTAATTATCAAAATAAGCTTAATTTGACTTGGGAAAGAGATGAATCGCTCATTTTCAAAGAATATGACATTGTATTCTTTAGTCCCCAGCTTGAAATAAGTTGACTGCATAACTACTTTGGTGAGCTTAGCATCTATGGCAGGTCCTGGAGGTCGAGCAGGGAGAAGCAGGTGACTTCAAGAGCCATGTTGTAGAAGCAAGATTTTCACATTGGATAATTATAGAATATAATAAGTTGGCATTCAGGCAGCTGCTAAATAAGAATGGGAGGGAAGAATCTAACCTTTATTGAGCACTTCTTATGTGCCAGGCAGTTTCATGTGCAACATTTCGTCTTCTGATAAGGATCTTTTAAAGTAAGTAATGTTACCACCATTTACAGTTTTACTGAGGACAAAACAGTTCAACCAGCTGTGTGGTTGGGAAGAAAACCAGGGCTTTCTGACTACAAGAGTCAAGGTCTTTTCCTTATTTTATATGTGTTTTAGGTGGCGAGAAGATGGTGGTAGTGTGTGTTGTAATACATAACGGTACTGTGGAGGTGGTGATGTTTGATAGAGGCTCTAAGGAGTTATGAGGAGTGGGGTGGGAATTCTAGCAGTAATAATTAGGTACTGATGAGAGTAGATATTGTCTCAAGATGAGAGTGAACCAAGTGTGTTTCAGAAACAGTGAGGCGACTGACTTCACTGTATCTGTTTTACTAATCCTATATTAAAGTGTGAGGTAAATGTTATTTAAGATTCTATTTTATTTATTATTTTTTAATTCTTCTTGGTTATAATTGTGTGTTTTTTAATATAAATTTATTTATTTTAATTGGAGGTTAATTACTTTACAATATTATATTGGTTCTGCCATACATCAACGTGAATCGCCACAGGTATACACGTGTTCCCCCTCCTGAACCCCCCTCCCACATCCCTCCCCGTACCATCCCTCTGAGTCATCCCAGTGCACCAGCCCCAAGCATCCAATATCATGCGTTGAACCTGGACTGGTGATTCGTTTCATATATGATATTATACATGTTTCAGTGCCGTTCTCCCAAATCATCCCACCCTCTCCCACAGAGTCCAAAAGACTGTTCTATACATCTGTGTCTCTTTTGCTGTTTCACATACAGGGTTATCATTACCATCTTTCTAAATTCCATATATATGCATTAGTATACTGTATTGGTGTTTTTCTTTTTGGCTTACTTCACTCTGTATAATAGGTTCCAGTTTGTACTTGTTAGGTCTTATAATTAAAAGTAAAAGAGGAAAGCATGCTTATGTAATAATGTTGCAACCACATACCTGATATAAAGACTTTACAGGTTTCAATTTGATTTAAAATGATTTTGGTAAGCAAAAAGATTTTGGAAAATGATCTACAGTTTTTGTATTTTGGTGGGCCAATGTCTTGAAAAATTGTGAATCGACCACTCCTACTTTAATAATGAGAAGTTCATAGTTACTGCTGCTGCTGCTGCTATTAAGTCGCTTCAGTCGTGTTTGACTCTGTGCGACCACGGAGACGGCAGCCCACCAGGCTCCCCCGTCCCTGGGATTCTCCAGGCAAGAACACTGGAGTGGGTTGCCATTTCCTTCTCCAATGCATGAAAGTGAAAAGTGAAAGTGAAGTTGCTTGGTCATGTCCAACTCTTAGTGACCCCATGGACTGCAGCCTACCAAGCTCCTCCGTCCATGGGATTTGCCAGGCAAGAGTTCTGGAGTGGGTTGTCTTTGCCTTATCTGTCATAGTTACTAGACGTTAATAAACAATAATGGTTTTTAATCTCAAGAGAATAAACATAATTTACCTCACTGACTATCTTTTATCAATCTCTGGATTAGCAAGTCAAAATACAGTAAAAAATATATATATATATGTCTGTAAGACATGGGACAATGAATATATGTCTGTGTAAGGCTATTCCCTTTTTACAGGGAATTTAACCTTTCACAGGCTTTCAGAGTCCTTTCCCATACATTAGATGTTTAATCCACTACTGGCTTCTCAATCAGTATTCATTCATCTAATTTTTTTCTGGTGCCTGCCAGTGTGCTAAGGTGCTGATAAGTAAGTCTGAATGAAGTTAAAGTGAGAGAGGCTTATCCATGGACTCTGGGAACAACACTGATAAAACAGTGGGACCCACTTTTAACTTTCAAATATAGAGATTTAAATCTCCACTTCCTTCCTTACTGATCAGCTTTGCAGAATGTACACAGGGTTATTTTTTGGTTGGTTGTTTTTCGCTGATAGCATATAGCTAATACCTTTGGTAGCCGCTGGTCACCATGCGGAAGTAGCCAGTGCAACTGAAGTCAGGCCCTGACTTGGCTGCTAAGCAGCTGAGTGACACTGGCTCTGTCACTCCTCCTCTCTGCATCCACGTTTCCTCCTCTGTAAAATGAGGAGGGTCGAGATGACTGAGTTCTCCCTAAAATATCTAATCTCTCTGAAGCCCCAAACCAACGTTAAAAGTAAAAGTCATCTTCAGGATTCAATTTCCTTCCAAAAATCCAAAGCATTTCCCCCAAAGTAGAAGTTGGTTGCTGCCTTTGTCAGAGCGCTCTAAGGAAGTTATTTTTTCCCTTCTCTATAGCCGAGAGAGGAAACCACTTCCAGCTGCCAAATGAACAGGAGATTTCTGAGGAAAGAGCAGCTCACAACCTTCCGAAGATGGATTTCTCAGGGGAGGAAAGCCTTCAGGGTGAACAGCTGCCCCCGGAAGGGCTTTGGAGGTCAAAGAAACATTTAGTGATGTCAAGACAAGATTTACAAGCCTTGTGCTGCACTGAAGGCTGTTCCATGTCTGACCTGAGCACTCTTTGTTAGGACGAGAGCAAATCCCCAAGGGTGGCAGAGATTTAGCACATGTTTAATCACAGCATTTTACTTCCCAGAATAACACTTACATTGTGTCATAAACTAATGGCTTTTGGGTAGGCAGTCTTTTCCTAAAAGTTGTGGATGAAAGGCTAAAACCACTACAAAGTCTATTTTCTCCCTTTGCCAAGGTAAATGCACTGTTCTTTTCAAATTTTAACTAATCCTTTGAAAATGTAAATACTGTGCAAAATTGCAATAAAATTCCATAAACCAAGCTCACTGTGATTTTTCTGTTTTTAAAACAATTTTAAATAACTTTAAAATAGTAAACAAAAATGCTAATGGTAGAAAAACAAAGTAAGCATAAAAAGAAAATAAAAACCAATGATTACTTCATCATTTAGAAATAACTAACCACTCTTTACTTTCATGTTACTATATATTATTACTTTAAGTTTAAACTAATTCACAGTCAAGTATAAGAATCTAAACAAAGTACATTTTTTTCAAAAGTTCTTAAGAGTGCTCCATGCATGTTTTCTATCATGCAGCTCTTCAACATTCTACTTGAGAATAGCTGGGTGCATATATGGGTCAAATAGGGTCCATAAACAGCCAAAATCCAGAAAATGTTTGGGTATTTTACCTCCTTCTTATAGTCTGGACAGCCTAGAGTTTGCCTTCAGCTACTACTGAGATGAAAAGACATGCTGTTCTCATTCTGGGGACTGAAAAACTAAAACTCAGATAGCCAAATCATTGTGTCACAGTTGGATATCTTCACAGATAAAAAGACAAAGTAATTATTGTAAAACTATGGTTTTATTTCTAACTCTGTCAGCCAGCCAACTCCCCAGTAAATTTTACAACTGTTCAACTCTATGTTCATCTGAGGTGCTGCATATTAATACTCCAGTCTGTATTTGAAATTTGTGAACTACATATTGGGCACTTAAATTGTGTGATTGCTTTACTTTTTGCAGATAAAAACAACAACAGCAGCAACAAAACAAAAAACCGAGTCTCTCTAGAATTAAGTAAATGTCTCCTAAGTCACAGAGCTAAAGAGTTGATATCACTGATCCAAACCTGGACTGTGCTAAGTCCCGTCAGTCACGCGGACTCTGCAACCCCACGGACTGTAGCCCTCCAGGCTCCTCTGTCCATGAGTTTCTCCAGGCAAGAATCCTAGAGGAGGTAGCCATTTCCTACTCCAGGGTATCTTACCAACCCAGGGGCCAAACCCGCATCTTTTATGTTTCCTGCATTGGCAGGTGGGTTCTTTACCACTAGTGCCACTTAGCATGAATCAAGGCAGTCACATTAAACTGCTGCTGCTGCTGCTGCTGCTAAGTCGCTTCAGTCGTGTCCGACTCTGTGTGACCCCATAGACGGCAGCCCACCAGGCTCCCCCGCCTCTGGGATTCTCCAGGCAAGAACACTGGAGTGGGTTGCCATTTCCTTCTCCAGTGCATGAAAGTGAAAAGTGAAAGTGAAGTTGCTCAGTTGTGTCTGACTCTTCGCAACCCCATGGACTGCAGCCCACCAGGCTCCTCCATCCATGGGATTTTCCAGGCAAGAATACTGGAGTGGGGTGCCATTGCCTTCTCCACATTAAACTGCACTGGCAATTAATTACTCTTTACCACCAGACACTCTCTGTTTGAAGTCAGTTTCACTGAAGAATGTCTTTTGATGACATAGTAAAAATTAATAATTTTGAATCTCAACCCTTGAGTGTATGCCCTTTTAATATTCTGGCTGGTGAAATGAGAAGTGCATGAAGTATGTTTCTGGCAGACTGAAGTATGATGGTGCCTCAAGGAAAAGCTCATCTGTAATTGAGTTGTGAGCTTAAAGGCAGGTGCACTATATTTAGATCTGGGTATTGGAAATTAAATGAAATAAAAGATTTTAAAATGAACAAAGTGAGTCTGTCACTTCAAGGAAAACAACTGATGATTTTTTTTTGTTGATGATCAGGTTCAAGCTTATAAGCAATTTTAGAATACTTTTATCTACCACCCTGAACATCACTGGTATATTAATAGAGTTGATTCTTTTATATTATATAATGATATGTCAACATTTGGGAGGTCTGCTATAGCTTAATGACCAATATTTCCCAATGATCAATGCAGATACTTCAAAATCATAAAAGGGTAAAAGAGCTGCTTAAAGTGCAAAATAAAGATTTTAATCTAACTGCACAAAAAATTCACTGATATAGATTTCAGATTTTACATTGCAGTTAACCCTTAATAAACAGTTACTTGTTACGTTTTGGTATAATACCAAAGAAGAACATAAAAATGATCTGAAAATGCTATTAAACTAATCTCCCCCTTTGCAACTAAATATATATGTGTGGCTGAGTTTTTTTCATGTATATCAGCCAACACAACACACAGCAGCAGATTAGAAATGTAAAAGCTGATTGAAGCTGTATTTTATAAAGACAGTCATTAGAGACTTGCAAAAATATAACAGTTCCACTCTTTTCAATAAACATTTTTTATTTTGTGAAAATATCCATTTTTAAATATTTTTTCAGCGTGCTTTTAGTAATTATTTTTTGTTATGTGCTTATTAGTTATTATAAATGCATCGATTCAGTTTAAATGCATAGAGAAACAAAAAAGACATGAGATCTAGTCTTTTTATTTACATCCTGTAGTCCCTTTTTTGGGGGAAAAAGGGTAAAAAATATACATGTTTAGGGAGTATACATCCAGAGAGGTATAAAATACAATAAAACTCTCACTCTCTTCTATTTGATTCTGAAATAATAGCACAATCCTTATTCAGAATTTCTTATAATTTCTGCCAGAAATAAAAATTATGCTTATACTGAACTTATGTGGTATGGTTACAGATACAGTCAGATAGCTTGCCCTATGTCTATTATCTATTAATATCATCATCTATCTATATTTCTATCTATAACAGAGACTTTTAACAGTCCATTAAAACCTTCTTCTCTTCCTCTTGGGCACAGATAGATTACATTTTCTCAGTCTCTTTTGCAATTACATGTGGTCACATGACTGAGTTCTAGCTAATTAAATGTAAATAGTTGTGATATATGCTGTTTCCAAGACTAGTCCATCAAGTCTTTCTCCCTCCCACTCAATTCAGCAAGCAATATGACTTGTTTATGTCGATTCTACTTTTTATAGCTGTAAACTATTCTAATACAATATTTACTAAATCTATCATCCTATTTTACACAGAAAGGAATCACACATACTAATTGTTATGTTTAATATATCTTGGAACTATTTCAATAACATCTTAGTAGGTGTGGCATGTGTTAAACACATACCAAAAGATTACCACTTAAAAAGTTTGTATTAATTCATATTTTTACTAGAAATTTATGAGAATGACTGTTTCTCTATATTCTCCCCAGTCCATGATGTTATTACACTTGCAAAACTTTGCATTTTTATAGATAAAATATAGTTTTTTTGTATATGCATTATCATGACTATGATTGCCTTTTAGTATTTATTGGACATTTGTATTTCCTCTTCTGTAAATTAGTCTGTTCATATTCTTAGCCCATTTTTCTATTTCTATTTATTTATAATAGGTTTATTGACAAAATTTAAAGTTTTTAATATTAAAGATATTGATTTTTTGACGGCCACCTTAGTTAAATATCCTCCAACCTAGGCCTTTGGTATGCATTGATTTCACTCAGCCTTAGTCTTTTGCATGTAATGTCATTGCATACAATGTCTGTCTTTTCTTTTATGTTTTCTGGATTTCCTATTTAACTTTAGAAGACTTTCCCTACTGTGAGTGAGGTTGTGAAAAAGTCTACTAAGTTATAGTCTAATAATTTAATTTTTATCCTTTGCATTTAAATTTAATCCATCTTATATTTACTTTTGTATTGTATGAGGTGCTTGATTTTTTATTTTCTTCACAATGAACAGAATGTTTTTTCCTGCATAATTTATTAAATAGACCAGCCTTTTCCCATAGAAATTTCATTTCATTTTAGTCATATGTTATTTCACATTATGTTTGGAGTTAGTGTAGGCCCTTTATTTTGTTCTTTGCTCTATTTATCCTCAAATTAGCCCCATATTATTTTGATTGCAATAACTTTATAGTAAATTTTACTATCTCTTAAGACAAGTTGTCCAACATTATAGATTAAAATTTTTTTCATGATATTATGAGACATACATTTTTCTATATAAATTTTATAATCCAATTTCCAAAAATATTAGAATTATAGTTTGAATTGTTTTAGTTATACTAATATAGAAAACATTTATATTGTAAGATATTAAGAATTTATATCTAAAATATATTACTAAAATAATATAGTGTTTTATTTCTTTTTAGAATTTTTATTATATAGGTTGTCTTTTTATATTACTTTTAAATTTTATGTTACCTTTGTATTTGCAATTTTTATTTGTCCCCATTAATGAGACATTTGCCCCATCTTCATTTCTAAATGCATGTTACAATACAAAGAAAAAAATCTTGATTTTGTATACTCATCTCCAGCCACCTTGTCCAATTATTTTATTAAATTTAATGGTTACATTATAAGTCTATGTTGGGTTTTCTAGGTATTCAATATTATCATCTACTAATAAAAAAGTAAATTTTGTCTTCCAATATTTAAGCTTACTGCTTCATAATCTTGTCTTGTTATATAACTCATTATGTAGAAAGTATTTATTGAGAGGGTAATGCACAGGCATTGTGTGGGTGCTAAGGATATACCTGTGAATAAAACAGACAAAATGTATATTCTTAAGGAAGACAGACATAAGCAAAAGAAATATTAGATAATACTGGATAATGACAGAGGCTGAAGAGAAAGTATAAAAGGGGAACAGAAAGGCTTGGAATGAGGGTGGGGACTGAATTTTAGAGTAGCTAGGGAAAGGCCTTAATGGAGAGATGATCATTATAAGAATTTTTAATGATAATGAAAATGGTAGACATTTCTTTCATGTTCCTGATTTTACTAGAAATGGTTTCAGCATTCTTTATTCAATATGACATTTGCTACTCAAAATATAAATAAAATAATAAACAAATAATAGTCTTTACATGTGCATATGTGCATAGGTATGTATAGAAATAATATTCTTGATCATTTAAAGAGACTTATTCTGTTACATAATGCTTAAGGACTTATTATGTTATAAGTGACTTCTAAATTTTATCAAAAATCTATTTAACTTTATCATATAATATTTTTTCTCTTTTGTTAAGTGAAGAATTATAGTGATAGCCCTCCTAATGTTGAAATTTCTCAGAATTAATCTATATAATCATAGTATAACAGTTTTTCAATACTCAGAAGGACTAAATATGCTAATCTTTTATTTAGAATTTTTAAATTTGTGTTCACAAATAAAATTGATCCCTAAGTTTGTCAATGAAGATTAACATAACTTCATAGAATGAAAGCATCACCTGTTCCTTAGACATTTGGAAGAAAAACAGCTATAATATGTTTTGCCTGGTGACATTTAAAAATTTTGCTGAAGTGTAATACACATACAATTAAGTGCATAACTTTTAAGTACATTTTTGCTTATTTGTACACCTATGAATTCTTGGAGCAAATTGTTAATATTTTTGATTTTTACATATCATTGAATTTTATTTGCTAAAATTTTGCTTAGTGTTTTTGCATGTATTTTCATTTAAAAACTTGTATTTTTCTATGATTTTATTTTTTTCTAATCATAAGTGATTTTATTATCAGGGTTAAGTTAGCCCTATAAAATGAGCTGGAAAAATTTCTTCCTTCCTTCCTCTGTCCCTTTCTTCCTTCCTTTTCTAATTTCTGAATGTTTTAAGACTGGTATTTCTCTTGAAATGTTTGGAGGTTTCACTAGCAAAGTCATCAGGGCTTCGCATTTTTTTTTTTTGAAAGATTTAAAATTTCAGACTCAATTTATTTTACAGATACAGAAATATTAATATTTTTATGTATTTTTTCTTGAACAAATTTAGTGATTGTGTTTTTTTTTTAAGGAATTTATCCATTTCGTCTAAGTTGAATTGATTGGCATAAATTCTTCAAAACATCTTATCTTTTTGCTGGAGGACATTTTTTACAGGATAAACCTTTACTATTCTAGTTTCCTTTGTAGATATTGACCTTTTCAGATAGTCTATCATTTTGAGGGTTAATATAGGTAGTTAGTCATACTCAGAATTTCTTCTGGAGTTTGCATGACACAATCACTAGGCTTTCCTTCATAGTGTATGTCCTTGGTTTCAAGAATTTATATTTAACTCACAAATTCTGATTATATTATGAGCATTTATTTGTATTTCAGTGTACATAATCTACAGTACAAGAATCACTGCTCATCACTATTTTCTCTTTCTTCCTGATATACAGTTTCTAATCAATAAGTATATTTCAATTGAATGAATAAAATACTAAATGAATGAATATAATATTTTAATATTATGTATTTATGTTCTATTTCCCCCTTAATCAAGCTTGCTGATAGCTGGGGAGAGAACAATGCTTTTATTTTGTTAGTCTTTTGAAAGAAAATATTTTATTAGCGTTTAATTTTTTATTTCATGTTTCATATTTTTGTCTGTAGAAATCTCCCTCTGCTATTTGTCTGTATAAATCCCCCCTTTGTTTTGTTTGTTGTGAAATGCTCTCTTAATTACCAATATTATTTCTTTCCTTTTTAATCTCTCTTCCTCCACTTATAAGGCCACTAATACTATCAAATTAGGTCTCACCCTTTTGATCCCATTTAATCCAACAGTCCCCAGCCTTTTTGGCACAAGGGACTGGTTTAATCAGTTCAGTTCAGTTTAGTCGCTCAGTCGTGTCCGACTCTTTGCAACACCATGGACTGCAGCATGCCAGGCTTCCCTGTTCATCACCAACTCCCGGAGCCTACTCAAACTCATGTCTGTCCTGTCAGTGATGCCATCCAACCATCTCATCCTCTGTTGTCCCCTTCTCCTCCCATCTTCAATCTTTCCCAGCATCAGGGTCTTTTCAAATGAGTTGGTTCTTTGCATCAGGTCACCAAAGTATTGGAGTTCATCTTTAGCCTCAGTCCTTCCAATGAATATTCAGGACTGATTTCCTTTAGGAGTGACTGGTTGGATCTCCTTGCAGTCCAAGGGACTCTCAAGAGTCTTCTCCAACATCACAGTTTAAATACATCAATTCTTCAGTGCCTAGCTTTCTTTATAGTCCAATGCTCACATCTATACATGACTACGGAAAAACCATAGCTTTGACTAGTCTGACCTTTGTTGGCAAAGTAATGTCTCTGCTTTTTAATATGCTGTCTCGATTGGTCATGGCTTTTCCTCCAAGGAGCAAGAGTCTTTTAATTTCATGGCTGCAGTTACCGTATGTAGTGATTTTGGAGCCCTCCAAAATAAAGTCTGTCACTGTTTCCATTGTTTCCCCATCTATTTGCCATGAAGTGATGGGACCAGATGCCATGACCTTAGTTTTCTGAATGTTGAGTTTTAAGCCAACCTTTTCACTCTCCTCTTTCACTTTCATCAGCTGGTTTCATGGAACACAATTTTTCCATGGACTGGTTGGGGGAGATCATTCAGGCAATAATGCAAGTGTAGGGGAGTGGCAGATGAGGCTTCAGTTGCTGCCACTCACCTACTGTGTGGCCCAGTTCCTAGGCTGTGGATCAGTATTGGTCTGTGGACCATGGATTGGGGACTCTTGATTTCTTAAAAAAAATTTTTTTAAATTTAAGTATAGTTGAATTAAAATGTGTTAATTACTGCCATACAGCAAAGTGACTCAGTTATACATATAAACACACACACATGCACACACGCACATGCATACACAGACACACATACATATATGTGTATATATATATATATATATATATATACACATTCTTTCTCATATTCTTTTTCATTTTGGTTTATCACAAGATGTTGAATATAATTCCCTGTGTTATACATCAGTCTCTCAGTCATGTCCAACTCTTTGTGACCTCATGGACTGTAGCCCACCATGCTCCTCTGTGCTTGGGATTTTCCAGGCAGGAATACTGGAGTGGATTGCCATTTCCTCCTCCAGGGGAGCTTCCCGACCCAGGGATAGAACCTATGTCTCCTACATCCTCTGCACTGGCAAGTGGATACTTTACCACTGTTCCAAATGGGAAGCTTGAGCTATACAGTAGGACCTTGTCATTTATCCATTGTATATATATACCAGTGTGCATCTACTCATCCCAAACTCCCAATGCAACACTTTCATCCTCCCTTCCCCTTGGCAACCTCTTTATGTCCCTGAGTTTTGTTTCTGTTTCATAGATAAGTTCACTGGTGTCATATTTTAGATTCCACGTTTAAGTGAGAGCATATGGTATCGGTCTTTCTCTTCCTGATTTACATCACTTAGTATGATAATCTCTAGTTGCATCCATGTCACAGCAAATGGTGTTATTTTATTCTTTTTATGGCTGAATAGGATTCCATTGTATATATGTACCATGTCTTCTCAAAACTACAATGAGGTACTACCTCATGCCAGTCAGAATGGCCATCATTAAAAAGTCTGCAAATAACAAATGCTTAAGAGGGTATGGAGAAAAGGAAACCCTCCTACACTGTTGGTAGGAATGTAGTTGGTGCAACCACTGTGAAAAACAATATGGAGGTTACTCAGAAAATCAAAAATAGCATTACCATATGATCTAGCAATCTCACTCCTGGGCATATACCCAGACAAAACTACAATTCAAAAAGATACATGCACTCCTATGTTCATAGCAGCCCTATTCGCAATAGTCAAGACTTGGGAACAACCTAGATGTGCATCAACAGTGAATGGATAAAGAGTGAGTGTTAGTTGCTCAGTCATGCCTGACTTTTTCTGAACCCAAGGACTGTTGCCTACCAGGTTCCTGTGTCCATGGAATTATCCAGGCAAGAATGGAAGGGTAGCCATTCCCTTCTTCAGGGGATCTTCCCAACCCAGGGATCTTCTGCATTGCAGGCAGATTCTTTGCTGTCTGAGCCATCAGGGAAGCCCGAATAGATAAAGATGTGCATGCATCCTATGTTGCTCAGTCATGTCCAACTCTTTGAGACCCTTATGGACTGTAGCCCACCAGGCTCCTCTGTCCATGGAATTTACCAGGCAAGAATACTGGAGTGGGTAGCTGTTCCCTTCTCCAGGAGCTCTTCCCAACCCTGGGATCGAATTCAGGTATCCTGGATGGCAGGCAGATTCTTTACCATCTGAGCCACCAGGGAAGCCTTCTGGATAAAGAAGATAGAGTATTTTAATTTTAATTTCCTCCTAATATCCGTATCTCCAAACATAGTCCCATTGGGGATTAGAACTTCCATGTATGAATTTGGGAGAGGACACAACTAAGGTCCACAGCAGATATCATTCTTTTTCTATTTAATGCTTTTGGTCTTGAAATTTACTTTGTCTAATATTAGTACTGACATTAACTGTTTGCTTGTGTCTCTGTGATATATCTTTGGCCAAAATTTCAAACTTAACTGAATTTCAACTCCTATCTTTCTTGTCTTTTGGTTTTCAGTATGGATTCTTAAAAGTCACAGGTAGCTGGCTTTTGTTACATTAAGCCAATTCATATTTAATGAATGACACAATATACTTGATTATATTCTATATAATCTTGATTATAATCCATACAAAGTATTTATTTTAATTTTAATTCTTTTGTTTGCATGACCAATTCCCCTTCCTCACTTGTTAATTCAGAAATGTTACTGTGCTTTTCCATTTGCTGGTTACTTTCCACTTTTTTCTTGGTTGTACAAAATCTTGACTTCTCTCTATTATGATTCCAATTCCCCTCCTCCACGAAGATGAATCCTTTAGAGGTAGGGTAGTTAAACTATGGCCTGGGAATCAAATCTGTCCTACTATGTGATTTTTATGGGTCACTTGCTAAGAAGGGTTTTTACTTTTTAGATGGCTGGTAAAGAGTCAAACATGACTGAGCATGCACAGGTGCACACACAAATTTTCAGTTTTACAGATAAAGTTTTGCTAGAATGCTGCCACACTTATCGTCCCTGGCTGTTTTTGTACTTTGACGGCAGAGTTGAGAAGTTGTGACAGAGACTACATGGTTTACAAGCTGAAAATATTTACTGTCTGGTTCCTTATGGTTTGCTGACCTGTGAGTGAGGACATACTAATATCCTCTGGTTGATGCAACTCCCTAGAATGGGTCCTTAGAAGGCTTTTGCTTGTGTTTGTAAACTGGGATGTAAATAAAAAGTTCAGCTGTATTTTTAATTTTTTAGCTGTCCTACAAAGTAAAGTTCTTACTATAGAATATTTTTCTTTAAAGAAAAATATAATATATTTCTACAATTAACATGTATTGTTACTTCCTAAATGAAATGATTCTAAGGTTAATATTTCTCATACGAATTTTAAAAATGATTTCTCAGCATCCTCTGCACAAATTAGGCTGGATATTCTGTGTTTTGATAGTTATGAGATCCACCCTCATCATTGTCTGTGGGAAGCAATAGATTCTCTTTTTTATTACAAATGGAAGATGCAGCTTAAAGCTTTCCATACTGGTTACACTGGTTCCCTGCCTCCCTAAGTAGGGAAATGGCCTAGTGGGTGGGTGGAAAACCTCAAGTTTCTAGTTATGTCCTGCACTAAAGTAAAATTTTAAAAAATTGTGCCCAGTAGTTAAATTGGCAAGGAAAGAAAATGAGAAGAGATTGCAGGAGACTTTAGTCAGACACAGCATAGTTGTTGTTCAGAAACTAAGTCATGTTTGACTCTTTGTGACCCATGAACTGCAGGGTGCCAGGCTACCCTTTCCTTCACTATCTCCTGGAGTTTACTGGAATTCATGTAATAAATTGAGTCAGTAATTGAGTAATTACCTCAATTATCATGTAATTGAGTCAGTAATGCTATATAACCATCTCATCCTCTGTTGCCCCCTTCTCCTCCTGCCCTCAATCTTTCCCAGCATCAGGGTATTTTTTCAGTGAGTTGGTCCTTCACATCAGGTGGCCAAAGTATTGGTGCTTCAGCCTCAGCATCAGTCCTTCCAATGGATATTCAAAGTTGATTTCCTTTAGAATTGACTGGTTAGATCTCCTTGCAGTTCAAGGGACTCTCAAGCATCTTCTCCAGCACCACAGTTTTCTGAAAGCATTAATTTTTCAGTGCTCAGCCTTCTTTTTGGTCTGACTCTTACTTCCTTACAAAACTACTGGAAAAACTATAGTTTTTACTATATGGACCTTTGTCAGCAAAGTGATGTCTCTGCTTTTTAATACACTGTCTAGGTCTGTCATAGCTTTCTGCCAAGGAACAAGCGTCTTTTAATTTCATAGCATAGTTGCTGCTGCTAAGTCGCTTCAGTCGTGTCCGACTCTGTGTGACCCCATAGACGGCAGCCCACTAGGCTCCTCTGTCCCTGGGATTCTCCAAGCAAGAACACTGGAGTTGTTCCCATTTCCTTCTCCCATAGCATAGTTAAGCCTCAATAAAACTTTTAGCATAGTTAAAGCCTCAATAAGCCTTCTAGTATTCTGTGTTCATGTAAGTGAAGAAGGGAAGAGACCATGTAAACTCAAATGGACACTAAGACAGGAAAAAGTAAGTAGGTAAGTAGCAGTAAGCAAAAACATTAAAAAAGACTTAAAAAAGTCCTGAAGTGGGATACAAGAAATTCAATCAGAAGTAAAATAAAAAATAGGCAGAAGTTAGCAAAAAGAGGATAAATTCAGGGATGAAGATTATTTATTAATAAATGTGAACTTGAGAAATGTTTCAGTATTTCTGACTCAAAGAAAGCCAAAACAGGTGATTAAAACTTTGAAAAGAAAAAAAAACAAGTAATCTAGAATATTACATTATGGTAGAGAGCAGAAATTGCCAAAACATATGCTCCTTTCTTTAGGAAAATGGATTCTGCACAAAGAAGTTGGGAGTGGAGAGTGAGCTTTCTGCAATGGGTCAGACGTTTCATATACATTTTCCCTTTTGGTCTTCATGAAAAGAACAGAAGTAGTGATCACTGATTGTTGATCTGTGATAAGTAGCAATTGTTATTACAATCATTTTTACCTTTAAGAAAGCTGAGGCTCCAGGCAGTAGCCACTTTGCCCAAAGCCACACAGCTAGTAAAGTCTAGAAGCTAAAATGAGATTCACGTCTGTGAAATCTGTGATTTAAAATAAACAAAGCTATTCACGTTGTGGCTCAAAAGAAATGAATTCATAGGAGAGCTGAGGCGGAATGCAGCTGGAGGAATGGTTGGTGCATTTGACCCAGAGGACCACTTCTGGTGTTTGGGAAAGCAACGTACTGGTGGGGCTGAGTCCTGATTGCAGGAAGTGAAAGTGAAAGCAGCAGAGGAAACCAGATGTAGTGGTGCAGGTCACTTCTTTAAGAATTTCAGGAGCACAAAAGTGTAGTAGATTATCAATGCTATTTAATATTGCATTTTCTTAATGCATTTTTTTTATAATATCTAGAAAGATGGTCAAGTCATGGTGCCAAGAAGGAAGATGTTCATTCTCTAATATGGCTAGATTTAAAATTCTGATTTTTCAACTGTTTTTTTTTTGGCGGGGGGTGGGGTGGGGGGGTGGAGGGTAAACTAGCCTATCCATGGGATAATTCCCAAGAGTATTTTTTATAAAATCAATGAGCTGAGATAGCTCAATTACCTGCTGCTGCTGCTAAGTCACTTCAGTCGTGTCTGACTCTGTGTGACCCCATAGACGGCAGCCCATCAGGCTCCCCTGTCCCTGGGATTCTCCAGGCAAGAACACTGGAGTAGGTTGCCATTTCCTTCTCCAATGAGAAAGTGAAAAGTGAAAGTGACATGTAATCTGTTGGACTCTGTTGTAAGGGCCTTTTATTATGTGGTTTAAGGTTTGTTTTTTTTTTTACTAACGGTGAGAGCCGATGACAGTATTGACCCTTCCGTTTATGGTGCCAATGTATTTAGGACTGAACCATTGTATTTCTTGTGATATCTGACAACAGCACCAGATCATACCGAACTGTTTTCTTTTAATGAAGAAAAAAAGAAGGTATCAGTTAATTTTTGTTTGGGGAAATTTTTTCTCTATATATTTTTTGAAAGATTTCCTGCTGATGTTCCTAGAGTTAACTGAATATTCAGTAATTTGCAACTAGTACTGACTATACTTGCTGCAGCTGCTAATGAATATTTTATAAAGCAGGAGGAAGATATTAGGTCTCGATTTGGATGTCTGCCAAGTCTAAATTTCTCACCTGTTGTAGCTCAGCTTCAGCCCCACTTTTTCAGCTGCCCCAGGCAATCTACAACTGAAAGTTACGTTATTAACTTAAATTCAGCAAGCGCAAAATCAATTTAGTATTTTAGTTTTAATTCTTCCTGCTGCATTTATTTTTGCTATAAAGACCATTGATTCAGTTGAGTTGAGTTCAGTTCAGTTTAGTCACTCAGTCATGTCCGACTCTTTGTGACCCCATGGACTATAGTATGCCAGGCTTCCCCGTCCATCACCAACTCCTAGAGCTTGCTCAAACTCATGTCCATCAAGTTGGCGATACCATCCAACCATCTCATACTCTGTCATCCCCTTCTCCTCCTGCCTTCAAGAGTCTTCTCCAGCACCAATGTTCAAAAGCATCAGGTTCAACTTTCTTTATAGTCCAACTTTCAAATCCATACATGACTACTGGAAAAACCATAGCTTTGACCAAATGGACATTTGTCAATAACGTAATGTCTCTGCTTTTTAATATGCTGTCTAGGTTGGTCATGGCTTTACCTCCAAGAAGCAAGTGTCTTTAATTTCATGGCTGCAGGCAGCATCTGCAGTCATTTTGGAGCCCCCCAAATAAAGTCTGTCTCAGTTTCCATTGTTTCCCCATCTGTTTGCCATGAAGTGATGGGACTGGATGCCATGGATCTTTAGTTTTTTGAATGTTGAGTTTTAAGCCAGCTTTTTCCACTGTCCTCTTTCACTTTCATCAAGAGGCTCTTTAGTTCTTCACTTTCTGCTGTAAGGGTGTTGTCATCTAGGTATCTGAGGTTATTGGTATTTCTCCCAGCAATCTTGATTCTAACTTGTGCTTCATCCAGCCTGGCATTTCGCATGATGTACTCTGCATATAAGTTAATTAAGCATGGTGACAATATACTGCCTTAACATACTCCTTTCCCAATTTGGAACCAGTCCATTGTTCCATGTCCAGTTCTAACTGTTGCTTCTTGACCTGCATACAGATTTCTCAAGAAGCAGGTCAGGTGGTCTGGTATTCCCATCTCTTTCAGAATTTTCCACAGTGTATTGTGATCTGCATAGTCAAAGGCTTTGGCACAGTCAATAAAGGAGACATAGATGTTTTTCTGGAACTCTCTTGTTTTTCTGTGATCCAACAGATGTTGGCAATTTGATCTCTGGTTCCTCTGCCTTTTCTAAATCCAGCTTGAACATGTGGAATTTCACCATTCACATACTGTTGAAACTTGTCTTGGAGAATTTTTAGCATTACTTTGCTATCGTTTGAGAACATTACTTTGCTAGTGCAATTGTGCAATAGTTTTAACATTCATTGACATTGCCTTTGGAACTGGAAAGAAAACTGACTCTTTCCAGTCCTATGGCCACTGCTGAGTTTTCCAAATTTGCTGGCATATTGAGTGCAGCACTTTCACAGTGTCATCTTTTAGGATTTGAAATAACTCTACTGGAATTCCATAACCTCCACTAGCTGTGTTCGTAGTGATGTTTCCTAAGGCCCACTTGACTTCTCATTCCAGGATGTCTGGCTCTAGGTGAGTGATCTCACCATCGTGGTTATCTGGGTCGTGATGATCTTTTTTATATAGTTCTTCTGTGTATTCTTGCCACCTCTTCTTAATAACTTCTGCTTCTGTTAGGTCCATACCATTTCTGTACTTTATTGTGCTCATCTTTGCGTGAAATATTCCCTTGGTGTCTCTAATTTTCTTGAAGAGATCTCTAGTCTTTTCCATTCTATTGTTTTCCTCTATTTCATTTCATTGATCACTGAGAAAGGCTTTCTTAGCTCTCCTTGCTATTCTTTAGAACTCTGCATTCAAATGGACACATCTTTCCTTTTCTCCTTTGCCCTTAGCTTCTCTTCTTTTCTCAGGTATTTGAAGGCCTCCTCAGACAACCATTTTGCCTTTTTGCATTTCTTTTTCTTGGGGATGGTTTTGATACAATGTCACAAACCTCTGTCCATAGTTCCTTAAGCACTTTGTCTATCAGACCTACTCTCTTGAACCTATTTTTCATCTGTTTCTTTGCATTGATCACTGAGTTAGTCAGACTCGAACTTTCAATTGCAGTCACAGGAGCTACAATCATAGGGCTCCCTTTCAGGTTTGGTGCCATGAAGAGTTTCACAAATGTATAATTTAATTCGCACCAAAACCCTGTGAGGGAGGTACCAGCACTATCACTACATTAAGATGGGGAAGCTGCAGCTTAGCGTGGTTAGTAATTTACTCAAGATCACTTAACTCTTGGCTGGAATGGTGGGATTCAGACTTGACTATGTAAATATCAGAGCTTAAAACTTTTAATCACCTTGTTACGTTGTCTTAGTCACCTCTGACTCCTTCCTCTTTGCCTGATCATGTAGACTTTGTTCCTAAAATATTCATACAACTGTCCTCTCCTTTCCATTTCAATGCCACTGCAGAGCTCAGCCCCTCATTACCTCTTACCTCTCCTAAGTGGTCTTCCTGCTCTTTACTGATGGATTCATCTTCTTAAAGAGTCAGTTACTTGCTTGGGGCTGGTGCACCGGGATGACCCAGAGGGACGCAATGGGGAGGGAGACGGGTGGGGGGTTCAGGATGGGGAACACATGTACACCCTTAGCGGATTCATGTTTATGTATGGCAAAACCAATTAAATGTTGTAAAGTAATTAGCCTCCAATTAAAATAAATAAATTTAAATTAAAAAAAAGAAACAATGGGAGAGGGAGAAACTAATTAAGATGCCATCAGTAAAACAGCTCAAGATGATACTCTCAACTCCGTAAATTAGGCTAAAATGTCATTTCATTTCTCACAAAAGAAATCAACAGGTAATGTCCCACACATTCCATTTTTTCCAGAAATCTAATTCAGATGCTGTACTTGTGGGTGAGTGGACACATATGCTCATAACCACTCAATAAAAAGCCTCATTTATTTGTAAAAAAAACAAAAAACAAAAAAAGAGTCAGTTAATGTTAGCCTAATGGAAAGCCTTTGATAGCCACCCATGGTCTGCCATTTTCTTACTCAGACTTTCAAGATATCATTCTTGGTTCTGACCACTTATCTTCATGAACACTGTGTTTTATCCAGTCTAGACTCCTTTCTGTATTCTGAACTTCTGTGTCTGTTGAAATTCTACTTGTCACCTTCAGAGTCTAGAAAAGTGTTCTTCCTTCGTGAAGCCTTCTTTGATTTCTTTCGTCATATAAAGATATTCTGGACTCTGCTCATGAAAACATATTCTAGAGTTAACTGTGGTCACTTGTGTACTTAGCCCCTAGAGTATCCTAGTTCTTCTGGTGTTGAACTTTGTGTTGCTATCACCTTTTTGATTGGTAATTATGTAGTACAGTAGTATCAATGTACATGATTCTTGCTTGAAAAGTTAAGATGTATTACATTTCATTGTTAGATATTGTCAGGATATGTGGTCCATGTACTCAAGATGTTTTCAATATAGTAAGTGAAAAAAACTCATTCAAAAATCAGTTAGAGAAGAATAAGGGACTTAGCTATGATAGCAGTGAAAGAAGAGAGAGAATGTGAGGGAAAAATAAATGGAGAAGAAAAATAAATGGAGAATTTATTTATTTTCTAAATAAATTTAGAAAAAAAGTGAGACCCGAGTTTAATGCCAAAAAGTGAAGGAAGCTGTTGTAGTCTAGGGAGGGTGTTCTGAGTGCCGTAAGTGAAGGCTGTGAGGTAGGGATGGCACTTTAGGAATGTGTATTGAGAAGAAAAACACCCAGAAAGTTCAGTAGGCTTCACAGTAAAACAGTTCCCTCAAATTTAGTATCATTTCTTTATTTTTTAAATGTTCATTTTAAAATTGAGATACAATGACACAACATTGTATGAATTTAAGGTGAACAACATGTTAATTTGATATATTTATAGATTGGAATAGGTGTTAGCTGACACATCTATGGAAAGCTCCCATCACAAAACTGTTTTTTACTAACCAGCATTCCTCCAAGATAGTCACAATTAGTGACCTTTCCTATAGGTTCTCATGTTGTTCTAATAATTGCTACAATTCATCACTGACTATCTGGATTACAGTATATGGCAATATGCTGGCAAACTGCTTCCTTTTTTGCTTTTTAACTGCCATCATGTTGTAAGGTTTTAAATCCTAAAACAGCCTAGGACAGATGGTAAGAAATTACTTCATGGTTGAGATTTTATACTTTTAAAATAAGGTAATTTTTGTAGTGGATTTCCTACGTACTAAAAAAATTTTTTTCACGTGATTTATTCATGCAAAATTGCTGTATGATTTCCCTTGCTATTGTTCTAAGAGGGGAGATGTTCATAAATGGGCAGAGAAAATAGAAAATTCATTTACATACTATACTTAATGATCTAATACAGATTCCACACTGGCTATGGAGACTGACAAATCTTGGTTGTGATAAATTATTATACAGACATATTCCCACTAACAGAAAAAAAGGCACTCACAGAAAAAAACAATGAAAATTGATGAATTCATTTTGAAATGCTACCTTAAACGCCAGAACAAAGAGAAGAAAAGGGATTTTAAAATATACTTAAAAAATATGCATTGTCTTGAGGGAAAAATAAGACATCAGTACATAACTATAAAGCATTGACTGCTTGTCCATTAGTTAAATTTGTTCTGATATGAATTGCACATCATTTTTTCCTTAGGAGTATAGAGTTGCTAATTTTCTCCATATGTGTACAGTTCGTCTTTAACCTTTAACAAATGTCCTCTAGGCGGTCCACTTACCATCCAAGAACACCACCACTCACAATTTTACATGCATACAAAGGGCTGAAAGCACCATAAAAATAAATGATCCATGGTACAAGCTACATTAACCCACAGAATAATAAGCTAGTGCAGCCCTATAAATTTTAGTGCCATCCATTCAAAACCACACTGGCTCACTTTAGTATTAAATTCATAGGAACAAAATAGTAAATACACATGTTTTATTTGCTAATCTGCCAGCTATATATTTTGTGTAAAAGTTTGTTAGCCCAGGAAAAGCTATTGAAAGGTATATCAGGCAGTGTATATTTAAAAACAGTGTCTCTTTCCAATACATGAATTTATGTGTTACAGACACACTTACCATTAAGCATCATGTATATTTAATATCACAACATCTACCTCAGTGTGCTAAAAAGCCTTTGTTCATTTGTTGTTTCCATTATTGAAGAGCTAATATTCAGTTTTCCACAATTTTTTAAAGTGCAGGCAACCCACAAGAGCTTCTAGTTTTAGCTTGTAGTCCTGTGGGACTACAATAATTGTTATGAAATCATTAATTCTACCTCAGCAGTTTCAACTGTCAGGTACATATAACAAAAATTGCAGTTAATGAATGCTGCTCAATTTATTAAATGCAAAATGAAAACCAGTATTTTTTTTATATGCAGCACTGAGACATAGTAACATTGGTCATTTGTGCGAACCATATTGAATAGTCTACCATCATTTATTGGTCAGAGTGTATAGCCATATTTTTTTAAAAAAGATTTTCATTAAAAAACAATGGAGGGAATTCTAACTCTCTAATGAAAGCATAATTAAAATAATTAGTACCCAAAGTAATATGTAATTAGAATCTATGTCTATGAAAAAACAATCCAGGAGAACCAAGACTTCATTTCTCCTTTGGATAAACAAGATTCTTTCTTGTGCCATATTCTCACTCCTAATTCTTACAAGAATATGAAGAAAATCCCCAAACTTCCAATTGTTTGAAATATTACTGTTCTGTCTTTCTCTAATGTTTGAGTAGTGAAACTTGTGTACATAGATACCCTATATCTTGATTTAAAGAGTATGAACTAGATTTCTTGTTTTCAATCATTCAAAGTAAACTGTGTAGACATTTGCAAGAGCAAAGAGAGAAGAATTTCTGAAAATGAAAGATGCAAAGGCATCATTTTTAGGATCCCAAAGGCATCTGCTTCCAATCAGTATGCTCTGGCCAGTCAGTTGTCCAATGTGAACGATCACAATTAGCTTATATCGTGGGATCATCAGGTCCTTGACCTGGGCCTTAATAACCTAGAAATTAAAAGGAAAAACAAAAGGTCTTCACTTAGTCACATTGAAATTTAAAAGTCTTTATTTTTCTCATAAATGTAGTGGATTTAATTGAAGAAAATAGCATGATACCTTGTGGATCCTTTCAGTAATTGCTATAGAAAGGTAGCTATAATGTCCTATCTTATAAGATAGGACATTTAGGACAAAATGATAGCCCCAGCAAGAAATCTATCTTTTCTAAGGCACATGGAAAAATGATCATCCAGAGAACAGAGTTTTCAGTGCATTTATTGTGTTCTTGGAAAATTGATGTTGAAATGGCTTCCCTTCAAAGAATGCTGGCATTACAATTATACCATCTTGTTCATGTCTAATTACGGGACTATACATCTGAAGTCTCCTGTAATATGACTAATTGTGAATGCTTATTAGATAGATTATAATGAAAAAGAAAGAGAAAATTTGATGGAGTGCCAGCACTTTAGTTGATAGAAATGTTTTTAAAGGCCCCAATGTTTTTATTTGATGGCACGCAAAGAAGGTGCTTTGGAGAAGGGATAGGCTACCCTCTCCAGTGTTTTTGGGCTTCCCTTGTGGCTCAGCTGGGAAGGAATCCACCTACAATGCGGGAGACCTGGGCTCAATTCCTGGATTGGGAAGATCCCCTGGAGAAGGGAAAGGCTACCCACTCCAGTATTGTGGCCTGGAGAATTCCATGGACGAGTCCATGGGGTCGCAGAGTCGGACATGACTGAGCAACTTTCATTTCACTTCAAAGAAGGTGTTTTGGGGAAGAGAAAATGATCATTAAAATATTGCATCTTTTATAATAACATCTTTTAAATAAATGGGGCAGTTTTATACATTTTAAAAACAGAATACATGCAAGTGATGCACATAATAATTGTTTTAGACAAAGGCTTTTTACACACACAGACACACATGGAATATGACCTCATAAATATTTTCATAAGATAAAAATAAAGTTTTACTGCTACTGCAAATTAATTGCTTTCATTAAAATAAGCAGGTTGGGCTTTCAACAAATATTAGGAAATCACATGTCTACCTCAGAAATTGTTTTAGTCATCTGTCTACAGAGTTCTGGTTCATACTGTTCTTCTTGTAGGTAGGTTGTTAACACATCTTTCAGAATATGATTGACAATGACCACAGGAAAATGTTTGGTAGGACCTGAAAATACAGATGAAATTTCTTTCAAAAAGTAATTTCAAATCATATCTGCCCAGGTCATAGCTTAATCAAAAGAGTATCAAAACATGGAGACATTTAATCTTCTGGGTGGTCTCTATTGAAGGAAAAAGAGTGGTCCCAATTAGATTTCCAGTCAAGTTCTCTGGCAGAGGACAAGAAGATGGTGGATTCGTCTGTTTACCTGATACCTCAAGAGTGTGTTCAGTACCATGGAGTCTGACATTGAATGTATCCTCCTTCCCAGTTCCCACGGTCTGTATGCTCAATTGGTCAGTTGTGTCTGACTCTCTGGGAGTCTGTGGACTGTAGCCCACCAGGCTCCTCTGTTTAAGGGATTTCCCAAGCAAGAATACTGGAGTGGGTTGCCATTTACTACTCCAGGGTATCTTCCTGATCCAGGGATCTAACCCCTATCTCTTGTGTCTCCTGAATTGGCAAGCAGATTCTTCACCACTGTGCCACCTGGGAGGCCTCTAGCTGTTCCCAATGCTAATAACTTATTTCAGTGTCTTAACATCTTTCTAACTGACCCCCAACTCTTAAGTTCCCCACCTCCAATCTCTGTAACACTACAACTGGAGTCGTAACACCCAGATGTTACCATTGTGCTTTCCTTGGCAAAGTCTAGAGTTTAGCTCCTATCCAACCTACAGCTTCTTCTTCAACTACCACAGGTCTTCACATGACTGCTGCTCCAGCCTCATGGAGTTTATCTGTTCTTTCAAGAGTGCTTGTGTGCATTTGCTCCTCTTTCAAAATGCAACACTCTTCCCCATCCTGTTCATCTGAGAAATATCCACTCATGTTTCAAGGCCAACTCAAACATCTTCTCCAGTTAGCCATCCTCCTCTCCTCAGGTACAAATTACCTTTCTCTTCTCTATATTCCCAATGCTCTGAGTCTTCACTGATATTGTGGCTCCTAATTCAGCTGATAATTGCTAAGGCTTACCTAATCTTTCTTCTCTGAACTGGTGAACAAGATTATATTTTATCCTCCTCAAAGTCTAACACAATGCTAAAGTCAGAAAAAATGCTCAAGGTCTGATTTCTGAATTTAAATAGAATTAAACATTTTCTAGATAATAACCATAGTACAAATAACAGCTACTCTTATCAAGCATTTTCTACATGCCAGCCACTGTGATAAGTGTGTGTGTTAGTTGCGCAGTCAGGTATGACTCTTTGTGACCCCATGAAGCCCTCTTTCCATGGGATTTCCCAGGCAAGAATACTGGAGTAGGTTGCCACTTCCTTCTCCAGAGGATCTTCCCAACCCCAGGGATTGAACCCAGGTCTCCTGCATTAGAGGTAGATTCTTTACTGTATGAGCTACCAGGGAAGCCCCTCTCTGATAAGTGTTTTATATTTATTACCTTATATGTATAATCTTCCAATAAATCTCTGGGAATAAATCTTATTGTTACCTCCATTTCACAGAGGGGAGAAGAGATGTTTAAATGTATTGACTAACTTACCTAGAATCACACAGTGGCAGGGTTGGGATGTACCTCCCTGGTTTATCTGACTTGAGAACTTAAATTCTTAACCACATTTAGTCCACTTTCAGAGCAAAAGCTTCAACTGCATCTTATCCTGCACCCCAGGAATCTTACTTGCACCTCCCAGGAATATTAACCCTATCATTAACTTATATTGAATAACATGTTCATGTGTCCAGTGCCTGGTATACAGAGGCTTGCTCATTATTTGCTGAGTTGATATGGATAAAGAATTCTACCCAATTATATTTTCAATAGTCATCAGTATCTTTTAAGTGTTTATTTTCAATGACTATATCAGTCAGGGACTAAGGAAATACATCACGCATTAAAGTTAGGACATTTCCTAGAGGATTTAATAAACAGACTCCTTAGGGAGGTCTGAGCAGGATGCAGGGAATCATGAAGGAATGTTCCATCCCTCTCAGCTGGTGAAAAAGAAGGTGTTACTTTCATCCCAACCTGAGGAGGGAATTCTTATGAGAGATCCCAGAAGAGCCATGTGGAGAGGGCTCCCTCCACAGCAGCCTTCTTCCTTCTGCTGATGGATGAAAGAGCACAAGGTGAGCCCTTAGGCGGGGTTCACGCTCCTCTCTTCTGATTTCCCACCGAAGTTTCCCAGTGGCTAAACTTAACCAGAAGGTGACACCCCGTGCCTAGAATTCAGTTAGGTCAACCTCCTGGGGCTCAATTTATAATATTTTTATTGTGATGCTTATACAGGAAATGTTCAATTAAATTTAAATCAGCCTGGGAAATGAATCTGGACAAGTAAAATAGAAACATCGGAGACAATGAGTATGATAATTAACCCAAATATTTAGTCGGCAGGAATCTCTTCCCTTCTACAGGAGAAAGACAAGCAGTTATAAACCCGGGAAGGGCTGGTCCTGATTGCTCTTGCTTTGTGGGATCAGAGATGGAGCACCAGCCCCCCTAGGCCAAACACCTACTGTGTCATTGTTCTGTGGATCTTTTATAAGATTTCCATTTGCTTATGATAGTGAGATGTGGCTAAATGTGAGGGTGGTTTCTCCCTTTCTGTTTAAAAATTTTAAAAAAATGTTCCTACCAGGTTGGACCTAATTAAACAGATTATATCTTTTAGATCGGTACCTCTCCTTTTCATTCCCTCCTGCCAAGCGCTCATATCACATTTACCTAAGCTTGACCTGTATCACCCATGGGGAGCATTGGTCCTTTCAGAAAACAATAAATCCCTTCAGTGCATGTGTCCACCTGGTACACCTCCTTGTCCTTTGGGAACAGCAACTCCCAAATGGAAGGGACTGGTCCTCTTCCCACTCTAACCATGTGGTTCTTTAGGATCCTTATCTCTTTTGAGTCCAAGTCCAAGTCATGGTTGATTGGCGCTGGGTGGACTTGCCCCAATCTAGGCCAATTAGAATCCTTTCTTGGAACTTTTATGTCAAAATAGAACTAGGTAAAAAAAAGTTGGTCAGTCTCTTTTTGGAGTCAAAAGTTATGACGTGATTCTCAGCAACTGTTTCTCATAGTGAGAAGGAAGCCAAGCCACAGTGAGAGAGGGAGCCCACACACAGTTAGGGCTGGAAGATGGAGTCCTGCCTGCACCTGGTCCCAGTCTCCAGAAGCTCCTGCTGTCCAGCGGCACCAATGCCCTTTCTGCACTTACCTTTGATTTTAAAAAAATCTCAATAACCAGATTCAATTCTGAAAAAAGTTTAAATAGTGAACTTTTCTTCTCTCACTTCTTTGTGACCTTGGACCTACAGCAGAATCATTCATTGTCTTATTTAGGCGTGGATGCTGAGAGGCAAACAGAGTCAATAATCAGCATTTGACTTCCAAAATGGGCTTCTCTGGTGGCTCAGATGGTAAAGAATCTGCCTGCAATGTGGAAGACCTGTGTCTGATCCCTGGGTTGGGAAGATCCCCTGGAGAGGAGCATGGCAACCCATTCCAGTATTCTTGCCTGGAGAATTCCATGGACAGAGGAGCCTGGCAGACTACAGCCCATGGGGTCACAAAGAGTCGGACATGACTGAGTGACTTTTATTCACTCACTGACTTCCAAAACAGGCTCCCAAAACTTTCAGACTCAACTAATGCAAAGGCTTAAACCTTTTTTCACATGGACATCACCATGTAAACACATGTAAAACACATGGACATCATCATGGGGTCGATACCGAAATCCGATTGATTATATTCTTTGAGCCAAAGATGGAGAAGCTCTATACAGTAAGCAAAAACAAGACCAGGAGCTGACTGTGGCTTGGATCATGAACTCTTTATTGCCAAATTCAGACTTAAATTGAAGAAAGTGGGGGAAAACCACAAGACCATTCAAGTATGACCTAAATCAAATCCTTTATATACAGTGGAAGTGAAAAATAGATTTAAGGGACTAGATCTGATAGACAGAGTGCCTGATGAACTATGGATGGAGGTTCGTGACATTGTATAGGAGACGGGAATCAAGACCATCCCCAGGAAAAAGAAATGCAAAAAAGAAAATGGCTGTCTGAAGAGGTCTTACAAATAGATGTGAAAAGGAGAAACAAAAAGCAAAGGAGAAAAGGAAAGATATACCCTTTTGAATGCAGAGTTCCAAGAATAGCAAGGAGAGATAAGAAGAAAGCCTTCCTCAGTGATCAATGCAAAGAAATAGAGGAAAACAACAGAATGGGAAAATTAGAGATCTCTTCAAGAAAATTAGAGATACCAAGGGAACATTTCATGCAAAGATGGGCTCAGTAAAAGACAGAAATGGTAGGGATCTAGAAGGCAATGGCACCCCACTCCAGTACTCTTGCCTGGAAAATCCCATGGACTGAGGAGCCTGGTGGACTGCAGTCCATGAGATCATGAAGATTCGGACACAACTGAGCGACTTCACTTTCACTCTTCACTTTCATGCATTGGAGAAGGAAATGGCAACCCACTCCAGTGTTCTTGCCTGGAGAATCCCAGGGATGGTGGAGCCTGGTGGGCTGCTGTCTATGGGGTCGCACAGAGTCGGACACGACTGAAGCGACTTAGCAGCAACAGAAGCAGAAGATATTAAGAAGAGGTGGCAAGAATACACAGAAGAACTGTACAAAAAAGATCTTCATGATCCAGATAATCACAATGGTGTGATCACTCACCTAGAGGCAGACATCTTGGAATGTGAAGTGAAGTGGGCCTTAGGAAGCATCACTACAAACAAAGGTAGTGGAGGTGATGGAATTCCAGTTGAGCTGTTTCAAATCTTGAAAGATGACACTGTGAAAGTGTTGCATTCAATATGCTAGCAAATTTGGAAAACTCAGCAGTGGCCACAGGACTGGAAAAGACCAGTTTTCATCCCAATCCCAAAGAAAGTAAATGCCAAAGAATGCTCAAACTATACCACACAATTGCACTCATCTCACATGCTAGTAAAGTAATTCTTAAAATTCTCCAAGCCAGGCTTCAGCAATACATGAACCGTGAACTTCCAGATGTTCAAGCTGGTTTTAGAAAAGGCAGAGGAACCAGAGATTAAATTGTAAACATCTGATGGATCATTGAAAAAGCAAGAGAGTTCCAGAAAAACATCTGTTTCTGCTTTATTGACTATGCCAAAGCCTTTGACTGCATGGATCACAATCACTGTGGAAAATTCTGAAAGAGATGGGAATACCAGACCACCTGACCTGCCTCTTGAGAGACCCATATGCAGGCCAGGAAGCAACAGTTAGAACTAGACATGGAACAACAGACTGGTTCCAAATAGGAAAAGGAGTATGTCAAGGCTGTATATTGTCACCCTGCTTATTTAATTTATATGCAGAGTACATCATGAGAAACACTGGGCTGGAAGAAGCACAAGCTGGAATAAAGATTGCTGGGAGAAATATCAATGACCTCATATATGCAGATGACACCACCCTTATGGCAGAAAGTAAAGAGGAACTAAAGAGCCTCTTGATGAAAGTGAAAGAGGAGAGTGAAAATGTTGGCTTAAAGATCAACAATCAGAAAACAAAGATCATGGCATCCAGTCCCATCACTTCATGGGAAATAGATGGGGAAACAGTGGCTGACTTTATTTTTCGGGACTCCAAAATCACTGCACGTGGTGACTGCAGTCATGAAATTAAAAGATACTTACTCCTTGGAAGGAAAGTTATGACCAACCTAGATAGCATATTAAAAAGCAGAGACATTACTTTGCCAACAAAGGTCCGTCTAGTCATGGTTTTTCCAGTGGTCATGTATGGGTGTGAGAGTTGGACTGTGAAGAATGCTGAGCGCTGAAGAATTGATGCTTTTGAACTGTGGTGTTGGAGAAGACTCTTGAGAGTCCCTTGGTTTGCAAGGAGCTCCAACCAGTGCACCCTAAAGGAGATCAGTCCTGGGTGTTCATTGGAAGGACTGATGTTGAAGCTGAGGCTCTGGTACTTTGGCCACCTGATGTGAAGAGCTGACTCATTGGAAAAGACTCTGATGCTGGGAAAGATTTAGGGCAGGAGGAGAAGGGGACAGCAGAGGATGAAATGGTTGGATGGCATCATCAATTCGATGGACATGGGTTTGAGTAGACTCTGGGAGTTGATGATGGACAGGGAGGCCTGGTGTGCTGTGGTTCATGGCGTCACAAAGAGTCGGATATGACTGGGCAACTGAACTGACTGAAACCCTTTTCCTTTCCTAGAGCAATTTTTTTCTAATTTAGGAGGAAAAAACGCTTTTAGAAATCAAATTGCAAAGATCTGAAGAAAGTTCAGGATGGAGAAAAGAAAGAAAGACTCATCTGGAAAAACAGATTTAAGAGAGAATAGATAAAAATTTGATTAGTTAACATATCTGTGTCAGCTTCCCAACTTGGGATAGTGATGAGAATTGCCACCTACTGTTTTTTTGTTGGGATGAAATGAGATGAAGTATTTAAAATGCTCAGAACAGTGAGTCTGCCACACCAAAAGCTACTCTTTAGATCTTTATAATAGTGTTGCTGCTGTTACTGTTGCTTCCTCACTGCGAGCAGACAGAAGGCAGCGGGACGGACAATGGTGTGAGGCGGGAGATGGCTTAGGTCTCCACAGGCAGGAAGGACCCTATAGGGTGGGGCAAAGAGGGAGCGCTGAGAGACTGGCAGGCTCTCTGTCCAAATCGTCTGGTGACAGGGCCTGATCATCTCACTGGAGTTGCGCTCAAATGATGTCCTTCTCTCGCCATCTTTCGATTCTATTTTTCACTGTATTGGCTGCATTCTCAGGGGCGCTGTCTTCATGTGTCAGCAAGGATGGCCATCTATAGCCCTGTGTGATGTGGGGATTACAGTCAGTCTTTTTAAAGAATCGGGTACCTCTATAGTCACTGCTCCAGAAAAAGTCCTGTGGAGAACTCATTCCATAGTTAAGAGGAAGTTATATTGGATGTCATGGAAGGCTTTTCTTCTTAGTGATCTAAGGTGATGTTCTATAGTCAGAAGCAATAACATACTCAATAAGAAGCAGTTTAAATACAATACTTTATTTAATTCTCATAGTATCCCTACCATGTGTGACCTATGATCCCTACTTACAGAGGAGGAAACTGAGGTTCAAGGATGCTGAATACCTTGCTCAAACATTATTTATTTAGGAATGGGCAAAACGAGTATTCAGACTCATGTACATTGGCCCCTACAGCCAGTGTTTTCTGCTGTACCATGTTTCAGTAATCAATTAATGGGGAGAGATGCTGCTGCTACTGCTGCTAAGTCGCTTCAGTCGTGTCCGACTCTGTGAGACCCCATAGACGGTAGCCCACCAGGCTCCCCCGTCCCTGGGATTCTCCAGGCAAGAACACTGGAGTGGGTAATGGGGAGAGATAAGGGGCTTTTAATTATAAGAAATATATTTTCATTTTCCCCTTTCCTTTTTTTAATTATACTCATGTTTAATCTCATTCTTGGTGGCTATAATTACTCATATAAAGGGAGGACAGCCATACTAAACATTTAAGATATGTTTAAATGATGCACACATTATTGGGTAGAGTGTGAAAACTTAAACACAGTAATACTGGTGACTGATATTTCTTTAACTCAAGTCAGTGTTTACTGTGTAGGTATGAGAAAATCTTTGCCAAAGGCCCACAGAGTATATTTCAGATGCAAAATAAACCCAGAAACAAGTAGAAGTGGAAATACATATTTGATTATTAACAAAATAGCTACCTGAATCCTTATAAAATTGATTGTCAAGTATAAAAGGCTAATCATAGAAGAATAATTTGCATGACTTTTTGAAAGAAAATATGGAAACTTGTTTTCTATACTAAGGTATTTTTTAAATTATTTTTCTAACTTGGTTGAGCACTCAGTACTTTTAAAACTGATGAGACAATTTAGCTTATTTGAGGAAATAAGTTATGAAAGCATGTATTTTTGAAGAAATGCGGGGCTTCATATTTCAAATGCTATATCTTGTTGCAATCATCTCATGGGAGCTGAACTCAAATGATGTCTTTCTCTCTCCATCTTTCGATTCAAACCCTTCTACCATGCAGAGCCAAGTCAAAGGCACTGAATGCTGAAGATCTTTTAGTAACAAGAAAACTCGACCCATGCTTAGCTTGCCTAAATAAAAAGTCTAAGAGTACACAGGGTATTTAGGACTTGGTCTCAGGCTTTGTGTGGGGGTAAGATGGCAAAAGCTGCCATAGAGCTTACATCCTTTCAGGTTTCAAGGCTGATCCACTTCTTCAATAGCCCAAACAATATGCTCTGAATTGACTCGCAAAGACTTTGATGACCTTGACAGTATCCCTAGGTCAGTCACTGTCACGTCTCCAAAGCCAGTGTCAGCTTCAGCAGGATGCTATGGACCAAAAGTGATAATGACAGCGGTGGTGGTGCTCCTCCAGAGGAAACTGGGTAAGGTTATCAGATGGAGTATAAGGGTGTATTGAATGGCAGGATATTATCTGTCTACCATAGGTACTGTGAAAATACCAATGGACAGGCTAATTACGGAGCTTTACAATCCATGTCATCTTGGGGATTACCATAGAAAACTGCCTAGAAGGTCTAATGGGATGTGTTGATGGACTATAATTTTCTTGAGATTAACTGGCCACAGATGAAGTCACTCTGGCCCACTGTGTCTTCCTTGGGTTACTGGTAAGTCTCTGTGGAATTTCTACACAGCAATAATTATATGTAGACCCAGATAATAGTGGGCAGGCACACATTTGGAGCAAACAAGTAGTTCTGTGAGAAAATGTGAGGGGAAATGATAGTCACTGTGGATTCCACCTGGAGTACAGGGGCAGGTGCAAAGATTTTTGTTTTCAAAGACCCAAAACCTCTGTGGGAAAAGATAAACATCTCTGTCAACAGGGGACCAGGAATCATTTGCTTTTGCCTTGAAGGCTTTTTTCTCCATCCACTAGCAATCTTGGTTGGTTTTGTTCAATAAAATCTTAATGCCTATTTCATTTAACTCAAGTAGATACAAAAAACTTCACAAGATAACCTTGAAATACCCAATGAACTTCTTAATTCAGTAACACACACTACACCTCAGTTGCAGCGAATGAATTACTTGGTATTTAGAAAATACTGATTAAAAAAAAGTAAACAATGGGTACTGGCCCCATTTTGCAGAGGAAGAAATTAAAGCAATATCAAATCACCCAATTAATTAAGATCCCTTATATTATGGTAGTATTAAAGGTGATGCCAGGTTGTCAGATATTATTTTGAGTAATATCACTCATGAAATTAGAAGTTTTAAATAGTAAGGAATAATAAAATAACACACCCATTTGGTAAGTGTTTTCCATGTGAACTGTGAGGCGAGAGGCATCTTCAGGCTGGCAGGGCTCATCCATAAAAGACACTGTACTCATAGAGCTAAAATCAAGGAGAAAGTAAATTTTAACAGTTATGATAACAATGGTAACAAAACACAATGTTGCTTTTAGCAAAAAGTTATAGAAGTTTTTCCTTTAAAAATAAATTTCAAGCAAGTCTCATGTAGATATATTCTGGTAAAATATTTAAAGTCTAAAACATTTTAGAGATGGAAATATTACTGGAGTAGAGAATTTACTTGGAGCAAGTCTCAATATAGTGGTAGAAACCCAGTTCAGTGCCTGGGGCCTTTGATTATCTTGAAAGTATTCATGGATTTTTCCATTCGCAGGGTAACACAGTTCGTACAGTGGGCCCTCCACATCTGTGGATTCTAGAGTCATGGATTTTGTTTGGTTAAATCCATGGATATGGAACCCATGGATATGGAGGACCAGCTATATTTCACCATTTTATATAAGAGACTTGGGCTTCCCTGGTGACTCGGTGGTAAAGAACCTGCCTACTAATGCAGAAGAGGCAGGTTTGATCCCTGGGTCGGGAAGATTTTCTGGAGCAGGAAATGGCAACCCACTCCAGTATACTTGCCTGGAAAATCCCATGGACAGAGTGACCTGGTGGGTTACAGTCCACGGGGTCGCAAAAGAGTTGGCTATGACTTAGTGACTAAACAACAACAACAAAAATAAGAAACTTGAGCATCCATAGATTTTGATAATCCACAGGGGCTTCTGGAACCAGTGTTCGGTAGATACCGAGGGATGCCTGTATGTGTTTTGAAAGCTACTGGCAGTGTATATGCTTCATGTTTCTCTCTCCACACACCCTTTGTTGTCATCCAGTCACCCAGTTGTGTCTGACTTTTTGTGACCCCATGGACTGCAGCATGCCAGGCCTCCCTGACCCTCACCATCCCTGAAATTCGCCCAAGTTCACATTCATTGCATTGGTGATGCCATCCAGCCATCGCATTCTCTGACACCCTCTTCTCCTTCTGCTCTCAATCTTCTCCATATATACCACTGTATGTAAAATAGATAGACAGTGGAAATTTGCTGTATAACTCAGGGAAGTCAAATTGGGGCTCTGTAATAAACTTTCTTTGGAAGGAATGATGCTAAAGCTGAAACTCCAGTACTTTGGCCACCTCATGCATAGAGTTGACTCATTGGAAAAGACTCTGATGCTGGGAGGGATTGGGGGCAGGAGAAGAAAGGGACGACCAAGGATGAGATGGCTGGATGGCATCACGGACTCAATGGACGTGAATCTGAGTGAACTCCGGGAGTTGGTGATGGACAGGGAGGCCTGGCGTGCTGCGATTCATGGGGTCGCAAAGAGTCGGACTCGACTGAGCGACTGAACTGAACTGAACAACCTAGAGGGGTGGGAAAGGGTGGGAGGTGGGAGAGAGGTTAAAGGAGGGGACATATGTACACCTATGGCTAATTTATGTTGATATATGGCAGAAATCAAACCAACATTGTAAAGCAAATTATCCTTCAATTAAAAATAAATAAATTTTTTAAAAGGAGACTGTCTCAAAAACAAACAAACAACTATTGGCAATTACCTCTATGACAGACGCAAAGGCTTTCCTCAAAGTGGACAAAACTCACAAAGGGACTGGGGATTATACAAGGAAGCTTAACATGTTGGGAAACAAGTTCTCTACACACATGGGGGATTATAAAGAGTTTATCATTAAATGTACCTCACAAAATCCCTTTAGCAAAAGAAAGAAAACTGAGAAACCCCTCTACATGATGACAGAAACCGCAATTCACCCAAACTATCATAATCAATAAGCGTCAGTCACCCTTTTCAACATTAAGAAAGGGTTTTGGCTTGGTTGCCAAGGCAATATAAGCTTATCCAGGTGCTGAACAGGAGACCCAAGTGAAGAGGAACTCCTAAAGTCCCTACAGCAGTGCTTATCAGAGGAAATGCAGCTGTCACTAATGGCAGTCTCAGATCTCTACCCCAATTCTCTCCACCTGTGCAAACGGAGGTCAAACAGATGTCATTTCAAAGGAGATGATATAATAGTGTGTGTGTGTGTGTGTGTGTGTGTGTGCGTGTGTGTGTGTGCTTTCAGAGTGACTACTTTTCTAAGAGTCTACACATTTGCTTTAAATTAAATGAGAATAAGGTATTTGCTCTTAATCGTTGGGGATTTTTTTTCTCTCTGCAAGGAGTTTTAAATACTTAATTCTGAGCTGTTGGGAATTAGTGAGGTTCTTGCAAATTGCTATTTTAAGAAAATCATGGACATTATATTTTTAAAATCCTTTAATACAATACAATTTACACAACAAATTAAGGTTTACCCATCTAGCCCAAGAAAGTGATGCAAGACGTTATTATGGCTGCTTTTCCATGAGGGATTTCTGGATTAGAGTTAGTCTTCTTTCTTGTAACACCTGCTTTCCTCAATTTTCTGCTGCCCTTTTAAGTAGCAACCAACCTGTTTAGCCACACTGGCTGCAGGTGTTGCGGGTAGCACCAAAGATGATAGCGTCTGCTTAGAAAACCCAATGTTATATAAACCCTTTGATTCTAAGATAAGCCAGGCTGCCCCAATATCGTGTGTGCTACTTTTTATTTTCCAAAACATTTTCCATCAATTATCCCATTTTAACTTTAAAATACTCCCTTTACGTAAGTAAGAAAGTCATTTTTCTGCCCATTTCAGATAAAGAGAACTAGACAAAGGTCTTAACATCATACATATAGGAAAGGCAGACTTGAATTTCACATATCCTATTTACCTCTCAGTGACAAAGTTTCACATATTATCGTATCTGATAGAATGGAAATATGGGCAATGACTTCCTAAAATAATTAATTGTTGCAACTAATATTTACCTTGCACAAACATATAAAGACCCTATTTTTTTATACAAAACACCATATTAAAAACTCACAGAAGAAGTTATGGGTAAAAATTCTGAGGGATTAATGCAACTAATTCAAACAGCAGGGGCCTGTTTATAACCTGTGTACAGATATGATGGCAAGAGCTCAGGAGCTATCTTGGCTCTTGGGATGATCTTATGGATAATGGATCAAAAGCTAGAAAACTAGGTTCCTGAACTATTTTTTCCAGACTTTTTTTTAATGCAAGAGAAAATATATTTCTATTTTGTTTAAGACAATGTTTTTTGTTTTTTATAAAAATGTTACAAGAAGCATTAGATATAACTGATACAGAGTTTGGAAGTAGGATGTCATAATTAACAGAGCACAAAACTTGGAGTTAATTTTTTGAAAGAGATGGGGCTTTCAGGAATGAGATTTCAGATATTTTGCTGAAAACCTGGCTTCCCTTATCATGCAGAAGGAAGATATTAGTCTATTGATTTCTGTACACTGGAAAGCTGACCATGAGTCAGCCAAGACAATAACTTCAAGGAAAGTTATAGGAAAATTTTACTTAAAAAAATCCTATTTATGATATCTTTTGAAACTGATACCTGAGAGTTCTCACATTAGAAGGAGATAGTTTGGAAAAAGGCAGAGAGAAAAGAGAATAATATGCTGAACAGAAAAAATACGATAGTATTGCTTGAAAAAGACAAAAAGAAGACATAAAATATTAAAAATACTTGCAGTTATCAATTGTCAGTTCAGAACATTGACTCAGAAGAACTTGTACATATTTCCTGTTGGTAAACAGCTTTATTCAAGCCCTTTGAAAATTTTTAAGATAAAAATGTGAGATGCTTCAAAGAGCAAATTTGTCATTTTAATTACCAGTACTATATACACAGCACAACAAATTTACTGTGTATATTTCACAGTGTTACAAGTAGATGAATTTCAGTTGTCTATGACCAGGCCTTCCCTAGTTTATAATAATAACCTTTTTAGATACATGATCTCACCACAAATGGAATGCTGTAGTTGATTTTTTTTAATTTGAAAAATGTTTGTGCTATGTATTTCATGAGTGTGTGGCATTTATAGAGGAAAAGGATTCAACTGGCAAAATGTATCCACGAGAGTTGTAAAGTTTTATTTCCTAAAGGTAGGTTTTAGTAAAATCAAGAAAACCAAAAGTCTAGAGTAAGCTGCTGGTGAAAAAACTGAAGAAATAAACTAATATTATTCTAGAGAAAAGAGTAACAATTTGTAATCAATGTAAATGTCAGTTAATACTGTGAATCACACATACTATTGCTCAGAAGAGACTTGGAATTAGCTGCATGAAATTTGTCCACAGTAACAAAAGTAATCCTCCTATATTGTATATGTGTATGTGTGCTTGGTAGCTGAGTCGTGCCTGACTCTTTATGATCCTATGGATTGTAGGCTCCCCTGTCCATGGGATTTTCCTGGCAAGAGTACTGAAGCCAGTTGCTATTTCCTCCTCCACAGGATCTGCCCTACCCAGGGGTTGAACCCGCGTCACTTAAGTCTCCTGCATTGTTGGCAGATTTTTTTACCGCTGATCCACCAGGGAAGTCCATATTGTATATAACCCTCCTGTATTGTAACTGATTGACGCCGAAAACGTCCCACGCCAACCCAAGAGCCTATGTTCTGATTATGCAGAAAAGAGCCCCACACAAAATAGCTAAGGAGTTAGAATGTTTATATTTTTCATGAAATTCAGTTTTCCTGAAGACATCTTACAAATTTGCATGCTGACCATTCTTTGAATTAAACAGAATACAAGGCATGTCTTATTTTTATGATGGTTGGAGATAGAAAAATAATGTCAATTAAATCAAACCAGCTATAATACTATCTAATTATTATTAAGAATTCATTTCCAGCTGTTTCTACTGACATTAAATGTTTTGAAGCTGTAGTTAGATATAATATTTGAATAGATAGCTCAGCCTTGTGTTATTAGTTTAGTAGTTTAAGAAGGTCAGACTATCATCTCTTTCTTCAGTTTGTAACTGTGAAATGTTTCAAAGTACCATATTTTGAATGGTATCATAGAATGAGCCTCTTTTTAAAAAAAATCTGTTATTAAAGTCATGTGCTGCCTCCAGTGGAGATATTTCAGAGTGCACACAGAAAAAGAAGGCTTCAGGGTATAAACGTGTACATTTTTTTTTCTTTATTCTTTCAACAGATATTTATTGCCCATAACATGGCAGGCAAAGTGAGAAGTACTGGTAAAATTTTAAAAAAAAATGAGAGTCCCTCTGCTAGAGAAACAAGATGTAGAAAATAAAATATGCATTGAAACTCACTTGGGAACTTTCTACCTCAAACGTCTATTGATATTTTTATGAATGTTATGCTTAAGATCAAAAGCATAACAAATCTTCCCACATCAATGGAAGGTACAAATTGTCTGTTAAGGTGATTTAGTTGTGTGGCTATTTAGTTTGTAGCAAGGTTGTCAGTACTTTGGCCACCTGATGCAAAGAGCCAGCTCACTAGAGAAGACCTTGATGCTGAGAAAGATTGAAGGCAGGAGGAAAAGGGACGACAGAGGATGAGATGGTTGGATGGCATCACTGACTCAATGGAAATGAGTTTGAGCAAACTCAGGGAGATAGTGAAGGACAGGGAAGCCTGGCATGCTATAGTCCATGGGGTCGCAGAGTTGGACAGGATTTAACGTCAGACTGAACAAAAACAAAGGTTGCCAGACTTTTATATAGTTTTGAGACATTTTATTCACATTATTGGTCCTATCTTACAAGAGAAATGTTATAATGGAGACAAAAGTCAAGAAATATTTCCAAAAATGAAAGAGGAGATAAAATGCCATGGTATGTGTTCCTGAGGGATACATATTTTAGGAGGAGTGGTGATTTTGAAGTACAAAGAATGAACCATGCAACCTGTGAAAATTCTAGCTCTGGAGTGATTGATCCAGGAAAGGTGACTGACAAAGTAGAACAATATTGAGTGGGTGAATAGAAAGTCAGAGTTAGCGTCTGAAGCCCACTGATGCGTCCCTTCATCTAAGAGAAGGTGAGGTTAAGGTCAAGGGCAGCTGATGAAACTTGTGATGCACCTCCTGGAGGAATGTACAGTTCACAGTTCAAAGTCGCATACCCATGGCAATCATCAGAGAGGTGTGGCTGACAGCATGGGTGCCATGGTTACCTCTGAAACGCCATGGAGATCATCAAGGCGTGTCATCTAACCCAACAAATGTTCAATACAATGATAATGTTCTTTTTTTTTTTTAATAGGTCAACAAGGAAGGTTTCAGCAAGAAAGTAACATACACCTTGTTTTTAAAATTTGAATATATATATATATATATATTGCTCTAAATGTATCTTATGTCTGCAAGATGAAAGCTCTCTGTCACTCTGGACTTAACACATACACGGACCTGTGAACCTAACCCATTTGTGTTCAGGAACTGGTGGTGGTGGTGGTTTAGTCACTAAGTTGTGTCTGACTCTTGCGACCCCATGGACTGTAGCCTCCTAGGCTCCTCTGTCCATGGGATTCTCTAGGTAAGAATACTGGAGTGGATTGCCATTTTCTTCTCCAGGGGATCTTCCCAACCCAGGATTTAACCTGAGTCTCCTGCATTGCAGGCAGATTCTTTACCAAATGAGCTACGAGGGAATAATACAATAATTATTCATTCTACCATCAAAAAATATTTATTAAGAGATGGCTATGTGCCAGGTACCATTCTAGGTCCTTGGGATGAAAAAAAAATAAACAAAACAAATAACAATCAAACTAAGATCTCTATCCTTATGGAACCTAGTGAGAAGAGACGGAAAGAATATAATAAAATACTAAACAAGTTGTTTAGTTGCTAAGTCATATCCTACTCTTTTGCAACCCCATGGACTATAGCCTTCCAGGTTCCTCTGTCTACGGGGTTTCCCAGGCAAGAATAATGGAGGGGGTTGCCATTTCTTTATCCAGGGGATCTTCCTAACCCAGGGATCAAACCCATGTCTCCTGCAATGGCAGGCAGATTCTTTACCACTGAGCCACCAGGGAAGCCCATATATTGTGTTAGAAGATCATAAATGCTACACAGAAAAGGAAATCTTTGTTAAGGGAGGTTGGAAGCGGACGAGGGCGAGGTGGTTGTGTTTTATTTAAACAGAATGATCAAGATAGATCTCCCTGAGCCAAGAGTTGGAGGAGGTGAGGAAATGAGCCATGCGGCTGTTGGAGGGAAGGGTGTGTCGGGGGAGGGAAAAGCACGTGCACAGACTTTGAGGCAGAAGGCTGCCTGGTATTTCTGAAGAAGTACATACAGGCCAGAATAGCTGGCGAGGAGGGAGCAAGCAGGAGGGTGGAAGGATGGGGTTACCAGCGAGTCAGGTAGCTGAACCATGTAGAGTTTTGTGGGCCATCTTAAAACCTTGGCTTTTACTCTGATAAAGTGGGAGCCTTTATAGAGTTTTGAGCAGAGTAATAGCAAAATCTACTTTATATTTTACAATAACTCCAAACTGTTTGTCAAGAACAGGCTGGCATGTGTAAACACAGGGATTCCAGTTAGAAAGCTTTTATGGTAATCTAGGCTAGAGATGTGGAGAAGGCAATGGCACCCCACTCCAGTACTCTTGCCTGGAAAATCCCATGGATGGAAGAGCCAGGTAGGCTGCAGTCCATGGGGTCGCGAAGAGTTGGACACGACTGAGCGACTTCACTTTCATTTTCCGTTTCATGCATTGGAGAAGGAAATGGCAACCCACTCCAGTGCTCTTGCCTGGAGAATCCCAGGGACAGGGGAGCCTGGTGGGCTGCCATCTATGGGATCGCACAGAGTCGGACATGACTAAAGCAACTTAGCAGCAGCAGGCTAGAGACGACAGTGCCTGCTATGAATGAAACTGTCTCTTTGAAATTCATAGGTTGAAGGCTTAACACCCCCATGTGAGTGTATTGGAGATAGGGCCTCTAAGGAGGTGATGAAGGTTAAATGAAGCCTTAAAGGTGACGCCCTACACTGATAGAACCTGGGACCTTATATAAGAGGAAGATATAGCAGGCTTCTCTGCTCCATGCAAAGACACAGTGAAAAGATGGCCATGTGCAAGTCAGGAAGCTGGCTCTCACCAGAACCTAACCCAGCTAGCATGTTGATTTCAGATTTCCAGCCTCCCAGACTTGTGGCTTACACAACAGAAGTCTGCTGTCTCACAGTTCTGGGGGCTAGAAGTTTGAGAATAAGGTGTTGGCTGGATTGGTTCCTTCTGAGAGTCATGAGAGAAGGATCTGTTCTAGGCCTCTCTCCTTAGATGGTGGATGTGTAACTCATTTCCTTCCAACTTTGTTTGTGTCCAAGTTGCCTTTTTCTATAAGGACACCAGACACATTGGATTAGAACCCACCTTAATGAACACATTTAAACTTAATTACCTCTTTAAAGACTCTGTTTCCAACTAAGATCACATGCCAAGGTTTGAGGACTGGGACTTCAACCAATGAATTTGGCAGGAGTAGTGGGGTATACAATTTAGCCCACAACAAATACAAATACTTTCAGGAGATCTCCAAGTTCTAGAGTCAGAGAATCACAGACTATTTGCTCTGTTATCTGGGAATTGTGATACTCTGGCCAGTCACTCTATCACACAAAAACCTTAATTTCCTCAATATATAAGGAAAATAGGGAATTTATATCCCTATTTTTTCCTAAATAATGTTAGATTTCTTCTCTGAATGCCTATATAAGCTTTTATTCCTCCTAGCCATGTTAACATTTGATATTAGTCTCCTTTCTTATATTTTGCCATTCAGATGGGTGCAATATGGTATCTTTGTTTCAATTTGCATTTTTCTCATTCCAAGTGAATTTAAGCAACTCTTCACATTCTGCTTTGCCATTTTGGCTTTGCTTCTGTAAATTACTATTTACCTCTTTTGATGATTTAAAAATTGTTTTCCTGTTTTTTTTAAATTGTTAATATGCATAAATTTACAAATATACATCTTTTACTGGCCTATAAACTATATCTATTGTATTATTTTTTGAAGAGAAATGCTAAATTTTAATATAATTGTATTTATCTTTTTTTTTTCTTTATGGTTTTAGTTTTTCACTTTGGGAACTTTTTAAGAAATTTTTCCTTCCCAAATAACACAAAGATATTTTATACTTTTTTCTATTAGCTTCATAGCTTTCTACATTCAGGCTTCAACCTAGAGTCTACAATTCAATTGGTGTAAGAATTCTGCTTCATTTTTTCCCCTTCATAGAGTAAGCTAGCTTTCTCCCAAAACAATCTATTAAAAACCCAGCGTTCCTCCTTGTTCACATATTATGTTCTATATATTCATAGGTCTACTTCTAAAGTTTCTCTGTGTTCCATTGATCTATTTGTCTATTCTTACACCTGTTTGTTTATTCCTACATTTATTATTTTTACTTACTACACCTTTGTGGTATATCATAATATCTGATAGAGCAAATTCCTCTTCTATGTTCATTCTTCAAAGTTAACTTAGTTACTCAGAATTCTTTCCTTATTTATAAAATTTAGAAATACTTTATTGAGGTTCTCAAAAAGTACAAATGGGTTTTGATTGAGATATAGTACATGTATAAATGAATTTGAGAACTACTGATATGTTTTGGTGTTAAGCATCTTCACCTATGAATTATTTCTTCAGTAATTCATATCTTCCTTAATGGGAATGCCTTTACCTGGAATCACATTCCCAGGACAGTTTTCACAAAGATATCAGTGCAGGGTTTTGCACAAAGATGTTCCACATGGGACTGAATATCTTGGCAGGGAGTGAAAGCCAATCTGGGTGTTCATCCCTAGGGTGATGTGTAAGAACACATGTGATGGAAATATCAAGGACTACTATGCAGCATTAAGAAGCAAAGAGCTAGATATCCATAGTGACATGGGTAAATATGAAAAATAAAATTGTTGAATGAGGTACGAGATTGAGAAAATGAGATTTATAGCACAATACCATTCATGTCTTTGTTAAGTACTTGTTCTGTAATATTTATGAGAGTCAGTCCCAGGTGGCGCTAGTGGTAAAGAACCCGCCTGCCAATGCAGGAGACAAAAAGATGCAGGCTTGATTAATGGGTCGGGAAGATCCCCTGGGGAAGCAAATGGCAACCCACTCCAGTGTTCTTGCCTGGAAAATCCCATGAACATAGGAGCTTAGTGGGGTTCAGTACATAGGGTATAAAGAGTGGGACACAACTGAAGTGAATTTGCACACAGCACTGGTAAAGTCACAAAGGGAGTCGGAGAAGGGGTTCATGAAAATATAGTTTATTATATTCACAGGTCCTAGACAGGACAGACATGACCTGCTACGCAAGACCATGTGGAAAACACTACAGGATCAGTGAGCAGAAGACAAGATTGGGGTTCCTCAGGGAAAGGCAAAGATGTGCAGGGGAAACAGTGCAGGACTGGCTAGTCTGAATAATTTCAGTGCCTGGTGCTTGGCATTGGGATTATTGCATGGATGTGCGTGCTCAGTTGGGTCAACTCTTTGTGATCCCATGAATCTTAGCCCATGAGGCTCCTCTGTCCATGGGATTTTCCAGACAAGAATACTGGAGTGGGTTGCCATTCCCTTCTTCAGGAGATCTTCCTGACCCAGGGATCGAATCTATGTCTTCTGAATTGCGGACAGATTCTTTACTCGCTGAGCCATTGGGAAAGCCCCTACTGATTAGGAAAACTGCCTCCTGGGATGTGTTGGGGACCAGAGAGAAGAGGTCGGGCTCTAGACTGGTTAATATGCATATAAGGCACACTTTGTTGATAACTTGACTATTTTTAATTATTGACTAGACTGGTAAGGGGTAAGGGAGTTGGGGTATGGATGTCTCATCTCTTGAACCGTGAACTTCCAGATGTTCAAGTTGGTTTTAGAAAAGGCAGAGGAACTAGAGATCAAATTGCCAACATCTACTGGATCATCAAAAAAGCAAGAGAGTTCCAGAAAAACATCTATTTCTGCTTTATTGACTATGCCAAAGCCTTTGACTGTGTGGATCACAATAAACTGTGGAAAATTCTGAAAGAGATGGGAATACCAGACCACCTGACCTGCCTCTTGAGAAACCTGTATGCAGGTCAGGAAGCAACAAATCTACTGGATCATCAAAAAAGCAAGAGAGTTCCAGAAAAACATCTGTTTCTGCTTTATTGACTATGCCAAAGCCTTTGACTGTGTGGATCACAATAAACTGTGGAAAATTCTGAGAGAGATGGGAATACCAGACCACTTGACCTACCCCTTGAGAAATCTGTATGCAGTTCAGGAAGCAACAGTCAGAACTGGATGTGGAACAACAGACTGGTTCCAAATAGGAAAAAGAGTACATAAAGGCTGTATATGCCATCCTATTTATTTAAGTTATATGCAGAGTACATCATGAGAAATGCTGGGCTGGATGAAGCACAAGCTGGAATCAAGATTGCCAGGAGAAATATCAATAACCTCAGATATGCAGATGACACTATCCTTATGGCAGAAAGTGAAGAAGAACTAAAGAGCCTCTTGATGAAAGTGGAAGTGGAGAGTGAAAGAGTTGGCTTAAAGCTCAGCATTTAGAAAACTAAGATCATGGCATCCAGTCCCATCACCTCATGGCAAATAGATAGAGAAACAAAGGAAACACTGGCTGAGTTTATTTTGGGGGCCTCCAAAATCACTGCAAATTGTGATTGCAGCCATGAAATTAAAAGATGCTTATTCCTTGGAAGGAAAGTTATCACCAACGTAAACAGCATATTCAAAAGCAGAGACATTACTTTGTCACCAAAGGTCCATCTAATCAAGGCTATGGTTTTTCCAGTAGTCATGTATGGATGTGAGAGTTGAACTATAAAGAAAGCTGAAAACTAAAGAATTGATGCTTTTGAACTGTGATATTGGAGAAGACTCTTGAGAGTCCCTTGGACTGCAGGGAGATCCAACCAGTCCATCCTAAGGGAGATCAGTCTTGAGTGTTAATTGGAAGGACTGATGTTAAAGTTGAAGCTCTAATAGTTTGGCCACTAGATCCAAAGAACTGACTCATTTGAAAAGACCCCGATGCTGGGAAAGATTGACGGCAGGAGGAAAATGGGATGAGAGAGGATGAGATGGTTGGATGGCATTACCGACTCAATGGACATGAGTTTGGGTGGACTCTAGGAGTTGGTGATCGACAGGGAGGCCTGCTGTGCTGCAGTCCATGGGGTCGCGGAGTCGGACATAACTAAGTGACCATGCTGAACTAAAACTCTCTTAAGATGTGACATGTTCTCCACATGTAAAACTCAGACAGTACTACCTTCCTTACAGCATACTATACAATATTATCCTGAATAAGAATGGGACATACTTTGGAATGAGACATGGTATTTGTTCCCCAATCTCTAATAGTCACAAACTATCAATGGAAAATACAATCAGAAGACAGGTAGTTAGACATTAGCAGCAAGGAAGTAACAATGGCAAAAAGACAAGTGGGGAATAGTCAAGTTATACTCCAACCATCCGGAAACCCTCCTCTGATCTCCCCCAGAATGGGCAAAACTATGATTGAGTGGTGAGCAACTTATCCTGATAAAGAGAAAGCACAGTAACATGAGGGAATGTCTCTGGGCTGCATATGATCAGACTAGACAGGTATATAAACTTTGTGTGTGTGTGTGTGTGTGTGTTGTGTACTAAGTCACTTCAGTTTTGTCCACCTCTTTGCAACCCTATGAACCATAGTCAGCCAGGCTCCTCTGTCCATGGGATTCTCCAGGTAAGAATACTGGAGTGGATTTCCATGCCCTCCTCCAGGGGATTTTCCTGACCAGGGAATAGAACCTCAGTCTCATGTCTACTGCATTGGCTTGCAGGATATTTACCACCAGTGCCACTCACCTAACCTAGATAAATCCAAACTCATTATACCATCATTATAACAAAATCTGCATGTGGTTTTTCCCTCCCCTCTCTTTCACAAAAATAGCCCACTCTCCTTCTGAGAGGGTAACTGTGCTTTAATAAACCTTGCTTTGAGCTTAAACCTCAAGTGGTAGTCTGCAATTCATTGCTTGCTATCACAAGGACCAAGATAGCTGGTCCAAGTCTTCCACTGACTTCCTCGCTGAAGTTATTTAGCACAACACATGCCAAGCAGGTAACAGAGGGACAGCAGAACTCTGAGGCTGTAGATCAAAGGATTAGGAGGATTTGAAGAATGTTTAGAAAATCTGGTTTTGCATATTTTACATTTTATTAAAATTCTTAATAGGGAAATAATAGAATATTGCAAAGATGGGAAAAAAATTTCTTTATTTTATAAAACTTCCTCACTGGATTAATTATAAAATAAAATAAAATTGTTTTTCCACCTTTAAGCTTATCAAGGGCTTCCCTGATAGCTCAGTTGGTAAAGAATCTGTCTGCAATGCAGGAGACTCTAGTCTGGTTGGGAAGATCCACTAGAGAAGGGATAGGCTACCCAGTCGCTATTCTTGGGCTTCCCTTGTGGTTCAACTGGTAAAGAATCCGCCTGCAATGCAGGAGACCTGGGTTCAATTCTTGGGTTGAGAAGATCCTCTGGAGAAGGGAAAGGCTACCCACTTCATTATTCTGGCCTGGAGAATTCGAAAGACTGTATAGTCCATGGGGTGCAAAGAGTCAGACATGACTGAGTGACTTTCACTCACACTAAGCTCATCAAAACTAAGTCTTGTTAATAAATATTAATGAAATCTGCTAAATCACTGAGGATGGGATTGTTAATTTTTGCTAGTATAACTCAGGAAGAACATTAACACAATTCTAGATAACCAAACAAAATTCCTGAAACAGGATCAAAGCAGAGTTTCAAGGATCTCCAGGTTTTAGTGGGGTTTGGTCCTTCCAACAGGATCAAAACTGGGTCTTTAACTAGTTGCTGAGGGTCTCAAGATTTATGGAAAGGAATGTTATAAAAAATAGGATGGAGTTACAGCCTTACACTGAACTATTAACATTTTCCAGTGAGAAATAGAATATTTTCTGTCATATAAGTTAAACAACAGACATCACAAGCATTAGAGATTGCAGCCACCACCAATGGTGAGTTGGTAAGCACTGAGGGAACCAGAAGGGAAAGAATACTTGCCATCTAGCAGCCATCAGAGTGCAGGCTCTCCCTATGGTGAGCCCTGAGGAAAGTCAGCATATAAAAGCACAGGATACTGATCCCAGATAGCTGAAGTGCATATCAAAGGAATTTCAGTGAGCCCAGACTCTTTAATTAACAATAATCTTTTGATGCCCTAACTACCTCCTCTTTGTTGCAGAACTTCTATATAATCTGACTCCTCACCTTGCCTCCTTGAAGCAGTTTTCTCAGAATTACTTGAGATTCTGTCTCCTGGGCCTGAAGTCCTAAAAATTCCCACCAGCAATAACTCTCAAAATTTTCAATTTTTTTACATATTTTTTAAGTCAACACTAGTATATTCATTTGTAAGCAGCTTTAAGTTATTAAATATTAAGGAATTTTGGGAAAGCTTTTTAAAAAGCTAGGATCAACAAAACACTATAAAAAATATTCTCAGTGAGGGCTAATCCACTTCTTATATTCTGATTCACTTGCAGCATTTCTTACAGACTTGTTATGTAGTGAGCAAAGTTAGCAAGCAGCCATCATCTGCCCTTCAAAAATTTTTAACCTTCCCTATCTCTCCAAACATAAAACAAAATCCAGATAGAAATACATTCCAAATATTACAAAACATAATTCAAAATAAATTTATTAATAGAAGAAAAATAAAGACAATGCTTAAAAATATGCAAAATCCCTTTAAGACACTTTTTAAAAACTGAATAAAAATATGAGATACAAATAATCTTAAATCTACAACAGAAATTAGCATAGCTGATTACACACAGTTATTCACTTTTATGCAGCTTTTTATTGTTTCATTTCCTATGTTATTTTTCATCCAATGTATATAAATCTCATCCATCTTTACTTTCTCTAGGGCAGCACTGTATTATATCTGTGAACATTATAAGAGTTTTTTTGGTTTGTTTAAAGATGTGTTTCCAGAGCTAAATATTTTATCTGTAGACTCTTAAAATTGGAGAAGGAAATGGCAACCCACTCCAGTGTTCTTGCCTCAATATTACAAAACATAATTCAAAATAGATTTATTAATAGAAGAAAAACAAAGACAATGCTTAAAAATATGCAAAATCCCTTTAAGACACTTTTTTAAAAATGAATAAAAATATGAAATACAAATAATCTTAAATCTGCAAAAAAAATTAGCATAGCTAATTGCACACAGTTATTCACTTTAATGCAGCATTTTATTGTTTCATTTCCTATGTTACTTTTCATCCAATGTATATAAATCTCATCCATCTTTACTTTCTCGAGGAGAGCACTGTATTATATCTGTGAACACTATGAGTTTTGTTGGTTTGTTTAAAGATGTGTTTCCAGAGCTAAATATTTTATCTGTAGACTCTTAAAATTGGAGAAGGAAATGGCAACGCACTCCAGTGTTCTTGCCTGGAGAATCCCAGGGACAGGACAGCCTGGTGGGCTGCTGTCTATGGGATCACACAGAGTCGGACATGACTGAAGCAACTTAGCAGCAGCATACTTTTCATCCAATGTATATAAATCTCATCCATCTTTACTTTCTCGAGGAGAGCACTGTATTATATCTGTGAACACTATGAGTTTTGTTGGTTTGTTTAAAGATGTGTTTCCAGAGCTAAATATTTTATCTGTAGACTCTTAAAATTGGAGAAGGAAATGGCAACGCACTCCAGTGTTCTTGCCTGGAGAATCCCAGGGACAGGACAGCCTGGTGGGCTGCTGTCTATGGGATCACACAGAGTCGGACATGACTGAAGCAACTTAGCAGCAGCAGCAGCAGCAGCAGACTCTTAAAATAAGAAGGCATTGCCAATTATTATTGTCATGAAGTATCTGGCAGTCTAGGTAAGAGAAAAACCTTGCTCTCTGTGTAATAACCACACATAACATATTAAATAAGAAGGTGGAGATATGAAGAGCTCCTTCTTGTGTATCTATTTTTTTGCACAGGTAGAAAAATTTCCCAGAAGAAATTTTTCCCAGAAGAAAATTTTTCATTTGATTTAGGAAGTTTGAGATACTAATATTGGTATCCTATAAGTTTACCAAAAAAAAAAAAAAAACCACACAGTGAATAAGACTTGCTTCTTTATTAAGTATAGCAGACTTGATATCTGTTTTACCACTCAGAGAGTTGTACCTAGAAAAGCCCATCACAAATAAATATGCTACCTTATGACGCAGCAGACTCTTAAAATAAGAAGGTATTGCCAATTATTATTGTCATGAAGTATCTGGCAGTCTAGGTAAGAGTAAAACCTGGCTCTCTGTGTAATGAACACACATAACATATTAAATAAGAAGGTGGAGATATGAAGAGCTCCTTCTTGAGTATCTATCTTTTTGCACAGGTAGAAAAATTTTCCAGAAGAAATTTTTCCCAGAAGAAAAATTTTCCATTTGATTTAGGAAGTTTGAGATACTAATATTGGTATCCTATAAGTTTACAAAAAAAAAAAAAAAAAAGATCACACAGTGAATAAGACTTTCTTTTTTATTAAGTATAGCAGACTTGATATCTCTTTTACCACTCAGAGTTGTACCTAGAAAAGCCCATCACAAATAAATATGCTACCTTATGTAATATATTTTAAGAGTGAGTGAATGAAACTAACTGAAATATCATTTTCAGATTTTACTAAAACATAGTTTAATATGTAATACAAAACATATCACTAATGGAATCTTCATGATATGGCATTTTGTGTGTAATTGCCTATAAATACCATGTCTTCATAGGATAGATGCTACACCATCTGCAAAATCCAGCTGTCATGCTTTTTTCACATCCTGAGTTAAATTGCTTACATTTAAAAAAAAAAATGTTTTTACTCTATCAATGCAAACATATAATGACAAAATACAAAATCTCCTCAATTCATCATGTGTTTAATTAGCTGTGCTGTACAGAAAGACTAGGTGCTTAGCAACCTCAGTGACTAGCTAATAGTCACAATAGCAAAATCTCTTTATCTCTTTGTGTCATACATTCTACATATAAAATGATAGGTGATGGGCTGGTTATTTCCTAGAGATAAGCTGTTCAACATAGTGGTTGGTTATCACATATGGTTCTTGAGCATTTGAAATGTGCTGGTGCAAATTGAAATGTATTGTTAAGTCTTGTACACAGGACTTCAAAGACAGTACAAACTATGGAGGCAAAATATTTCAGTAATAATTTTATACTGATTATCATTTGAAATTACAATATTTTGTATGCTTGTATAAATAGAATGCAAAAATCATTTTACCTCCTTCATTTACTCTTTTAATGGATCAGCTTGAGGATACAATGAAAGGACATTTATTCAGATACACCCCCTAAATTCTTCTCAGCCTGAGTCATTTGGCATCAAAACAGAGGACATCAATAGGAATGTATTATCCAGTTTATCTTTTCCTCTTTAAGGGTTAGAGGTTGGTCATTACTTGTTGACTCCCCCCGCTATCTATAGAAGGTCCTTGTTTCTGAATAATAAAGTGACTAACACACACAAAATGTCTCCACCAATGTGTATGCCACTCAGTCCTGCTTACCTCCAGGATTCTCTATACTCCCTTTCATTTCTGTCAGTGTACTTACAACTCATTTGGGCAAGATCCTTCTCCACACCCAGCTCTTCATAGAAATGGCAGAATCCTACTATTTGTCTGCACTGAAGTCTCCCTTGAACTCAAATAACCCTAGATTTACAACTACATACATCCATCCCTCAGAGGTCGGGTACTCTGGAGAGCACCAAATTCCATCTTCTGCACTGAATTCTAAGCAAAAGTCCATACTTGATAATTTAGGATACAATGAAAGGACATTTATTCAGATACACTCCCTAAATTCTTTTCAGCCTGAGTCATTTGGCATCAAAATGGAGGACATCAATATAAATGTATTATCCAGTTTATCTTTTCCTCTTTAAGGGTTAGAGGTCGGTCGTTACTTGTTGACTCCCCCCGCTATCTATAGAAGGTCCTTGTTTCTGAATAATAAAGTGACTAACACACGCAAAATGTCTCCACCAATGTGTATGCCACTCAGTCCTGCTTACCTCCAGGATTCTCTGTACTCCCTTTCATTTCTGTCAGTGTACTTACAACTCATTTGGGCAAGATCCTACTCCACACTCAGCTCTTCATAGAAATGACAGAATCCTACTATTTGTCTGCACTGAAGTCTCCCTTGAACTCAAATAACCCTAGATTTACAACTACATACATCCATCCCTCAGAGGTCGGGTACTCTGGAGAGCACCAAATTCCATCTTCTGCACTGAATTCTAAGCAAAAGTCTATACTTGATAATTTGTTTGCTTTCTAATTCTGAAGTACTAGAACTGATACTTCAATATTTATCTCAAAATGAAAGAATTCAAAAAATGTATGTTTTCTCTTTTGCGTTTACTCACTTTTATGAGTTTATTTGCATAAATTTGAGATATAATTTTCAGGTTTTTTAAATCATATATTTTGACCTAAATGTTGAGCATATAGCATGTAAATTCATCTGGGAGATTGACTTGATTTATTAAATTCTCATTTTACCATGTTATCCTTGGAGTTATAATACTACTAATTCCTAACAGGAAAAGAAACACATCACTGTGTTGTAACTAGGCAAAATCAATGCTGCCACTCTGGGTTTCTGAAAACTTTAAAAAGCAAAGCACAAAGACTGATAAATATTATCTTCTTCAATGGTGATGTGCTCTAACTCTTTCATATTTTACTGTAAATCATTTTGGCATTTTACCAAAATATTGTAAGATTGAAAGGAGAAGTGTGCTAAAAATTTCCTTCATAAGAGGAGGTGTAAAGGACAACAAAATCAATGCTTCACAAGTTCATTCAATTTTCCCATCCCCTTTTAATGAAAACATTAGCAATTAATAGAAAAATAAACAAGATTGCAACAAACTGTCAGTTCACAATATATTACATCAATAAGGAAAATCCCAAAAGTATAAAAAGCAAAAGGACTTAGCAAACTTCAGTGGGTTTACTTTCAGAACATCAGTGCTATATATCAACTATACTTCAATTTGAAAAAGAAAAAAAAAAAAAAAAAACTTCAGACAGTCAGATGAGAACTGAGAAGATAAGTTCACAATATATTACATCAATGAGGAAAATCCCAAAAGTATATAAAAGCAAAAGGACTTAGCAAACTTCAATGGGTTTACTTTCAGAACGTCAGTGCTATATATCAACTATACTTCAATTTAAAAAGAAAAAAAAGAAAAAACTTCAGACAGTCAGATGAGAACTGAGAAGATTTACACCATGTAAAGAAATGGAAAAGGAAAGGTATTTGCAGCCACAGAGAATCAAAGCTAAAAATGACACATATTTAACAAATAGAGAATACTTAAAACAATTTATGGGCAACTAATATAATCAACATAAAACATTCAATAAACTGTCTTTTGTTCTTTTGAAAAACCTAAAGGGATACATAAATAAGGCATTGGTGTCATATGCAATAGGACACTTTTAAATAAACCTGTATAATAAAATGATTACTGTTGTAATCATAGCTGACATTTACAAAGTCTATATAAAGTGTTACTTTTTATATATAGTATCCAGGTTATTTCTCAGAAACTAAAATATTTTTCCCATTTTGTAGAAAAGGAATCTTAGACATATTGAAGTTAAATTATTTGTCCAAGGCCACTCAACTAATAATTGATAGAATCAGAATTTAAACTTATGAAGTCAGGCACCAGAGATCAAACTCTTCAGTATCAGATATATTAATGAATTTGAATAACTTAAAACATACTTAAAAAGNGACATATTGAAGTTAAATTATTTGTCCAAGGCCACTCAACTAATAATTGATAGAATCAGAATTTAAACTTATGAAGTCAGGCACCAGAGATCAAACTCTTCAGTATCAGATATATTAATGAATTTGAATAACTTAAAACATACTTAAAAAGATAAAGTATCAAGAAAGTAATGTCTGGAGTATTAAACTCAGTATTTTAGAGAAAGCCACACTCTCAGAAAGGATCTGCTACAACCACAGATTTCATATATTAGCACACTTGCTCAAGGAAGTTAATGATTTAGATCAAAGGTCATTTTTATTTGGGAAGTTTTGGCCAAAGTTCAGAGCATCCTCTCATCCTTAAAAGAATCTTAAATTAAGCGTTAAAATTCAATAAAGTAGTAACTGAACGACTATATATAGTCATTAAATATAAACACATATAACTGAAAGACTCAGATATCAAGTGGATAATAGGCGACAAGTTTATTTCTTTCTTTCCTTTTTCTTACAATGGGCTTTCATTGCACAAAATTAGATTGATCGCAAATTGTTAGTCTCTCAATCGTGTCCGATTCTTTGTAACCCCACGGACTGTAGCCTGCCAGGCTCCTCTGTCTACAGAGTTTGTTTGTTTTTTAAATAAGCTTCTAAGTTTGTTGTTATTAAACAAGAAAAACAATAAAAATGACTTATTTTCTGTATACAGTAATATATTATGTTATATAAATACATATATTAATATAATGAGTATCTGTGAACTCATCACCCCAGCAAAGATGTCTGAAAGTAAATCACCATCCCCACAAGTTTCTTCCTTCTCCTACATCTGCCTTCTCTTTAGTAGTCTAGGTTTTTTTTTTTTAATTATATCAACTAGGGGAGAAAACAGGAGTACTAGACCTGCCCTCAGCAGGTGGGGGAACTAAAGTGGGTGTCTGATCCCCACAGCAGGGCAATTGTCTGAGTGCAGAGAAACATTTAAGCCTGAGAGTAGAACAGCTGATCTGTGGCAGCCTAAATGGAATGAGAATCAGACAGTCCTTGCCTCAGCCATACATACTCTAGACAGGAACACTGGTCTCCTGGAAGACACAGCAGCTGGGAGCTGGAGTTTAGGGATTGTGGAGCAAACTCAGGGCCAGGGCTGCTGTTGATTCTGGAGAGACTGACTGAGGGGATGTTGGGTTGGGGGGTTCGTGGCGGGAAATGCCTGTGGAGGAAAGCCAGGCAGCCATGGAAGCAAGGCAATACTGTTGAGTCAGGCGTATGGGGTAGAGTCATCACTATAGCCTCTCTCTCCCCACACACCAGCATGGACAGCTGAAGAATAGAGAAGATGCCCCATCAAAAGCTTATCGCACTGAACTACAGAGTAGGACCCCATCCAGCATGCCCTTTAAGTGCCTGACACGCCAATCTACAGAGTAGGACCCCAGCCGGGGCAGGATGAGGGTGGGGGCTCTATGCACCTGATGTGCTGAACAACAGACAAGGACTCCAGGCAAGGGAGCCCTCTAAGTGCCTGAATGGGTGGAGCTATGGAGAAAGACTGGCCAAAGAGGCCTTCTGATCGCCAGCTATGAGAGACTTGAAAAAAGACTCTGACAGGGCCATAACTCCTGCAGCAGAGGCAGTCTATGTCCCTGCACACTTGGCGCCACCAGGGTCCCCACAAGCCAAGCGGTTATGCCAGCTTAATGCTCAACTATCAGTGGGGTAGAGCTGCCACAGGCAAAAAAGTCTTGCCTCTATGCATGCAGGGTCTCTTCGGTCATGTCCGACTCTTTTTGACTCTGCAGATTGTTGCCTGCCAGGCTTCTCTGTCAGAGAGGGGGTTCTCCAGGCAAGAATACAGGAACATATTGGCCAATACTTGTTGCCATACCCTTCTAGACACTATATTTCCTGCTGCCCTAGCCACCAACCCCCCTGAGTACCTGGTGCTGCTAGAATCCCTGCGACCCAAGCAGCTGCACCACCTCCACACCTGGCCCTCACAGGGGCAAACCCAAGCCCTCCAGAGCAGCTGCAGGAGCTAAACCCCAGTGGGCGACCCACATGTAGAGGTGGAAATAAAACCACAATTGAAATCCAGGGATACCAACCCCCCTGAGTACCTGGTACTGCTAGAATCCCTGCGACCCAAGCAACTGCACCACCTCCACACCTGGCCCTCACAGGGGCAAACCCAAGCCCTCCAGGGCAGCTGCAGGAGCTAAACCCCAGTGGACGACCCACATGTAGAGGTGGAAATAAAACCACAATTGAAATCCAGGGGCAGTGTGGCTAAGAAAGAAGACCCAAAACCTTCCCACCAGCTATACAAGCTGAAGATTAAATCCAAATGATCAACTAAGCAGACTCCAATTCAATGGACTATATAAAAGGCCATTGAGAGCTCCCACAAAAGAAAACACACAAACTCTGATAGCTGTGGACATTGGAGGCAAGAATATATAGGAATAGGACCAGATTAGAATCTGAGCTACCCCCACAGCAGGTCCAGAGATCAGCATAGTGTTGGAGGGCATCCTAGGGAGGTGAGATGGACTGTGCCTCCCAGTGAGAGAAAGGATTCTGACAGCAGTGACTAAAAAAAAAAAAAAAAAAAAATTCTTATTTTTTTTACTTATTCTATAGATTCTTTTGGATTATTTTTTCTTTTCCATTTTTTCCCCCTGTTCCAGTTGTCAACTTTATTGGCCAAAGAAATCCAATTAAGCTTCTGAGCTTTTCTATTTTTCTTTCAATCAAATTTTTTATTGTTATAAACCTCTGCCTCTACATTGGGCTTTTGCATTTCTGTGGAGTTTTCTTTTCTTTTCCTTTTTTATGTCTTCTTCCACTTTTTCTTTTCTCTTTTTATACTTTTAATTTTAACCCATTGTATCTTTTTCTATACTTATTGCTTTATTTGCCTTTCCTACTGTTCTTTTCTCCTTGCAGTTAATCTTTAATGTATATAAATCTTCTTCATCTCCCTCTATTTAACTCTGCATATCTGTTCTTTCTTTTTTTTCTTTCTTTCCTTTTCTTTCAACATATGTGTTGGTTTTCTTTTTTTGCTTTATTCTCCACTTGGCACCTTGCTTTAGTTTTGCTTTCCAGTTTGTGCTTAAGTAGCTTTGTTTAAATGGTAAACATAATTTTTGATAACCTTTATTCACCAAGTCAATCTACTACACTTTATTTTTGTTGGACTGTTTTCACTTTGTTCATGGGTGTATATGTATATGCAAATATTCTTTAATTTTAATTATTATTTGCCTGATTTTGTAACTGCCATTTGTCTGGGGTTCATCTTTCATTTCTCATTTTTGTATATCTGTTCTAATCTCACTTAATGCCATAACAAACCACTTGTGGATTCTTCCCTCCTAACAAGAGATCATGCCCTGAGCCTTTGGAGTAGGAGCACTGACTCCAAGACCATAGACTACCAGAGAAATAACCCTAAGGAATACCAAATAATGAGAATTCACACAAAGGAAACCACCTGAGTACAAGACCCTGTGTCACCCAACCACCAGTAGCACCCTGTGCAGGATGTCTCATCTGAACAACAAACAAAACAAAAATACCAACCCAATCACCAGCAGACAGGATTACTACTTTACTCAGCCTTGCCCATCAGAGGAAAAACAAACAAACAAACAAAAACTCAGCACAAATCTCACCCTGTACATCACAAAGCTCACACAAATCACTGAACCAATCTTAGCAGGGCAGAAACCAAAAGGAAGAAAGAATTCAATTTTCTTCAAGGAAAGAATTCAACTTTATCTGAAGCTTGGGGAAGGACAACTCAAACATAGTAACTTAAAATAATGAAAAGGGAGAGAAATGCTGCACAAATGAAGGAAAAAACTAGACACACAGAAGTCCAAATAAATGAGAGGAAATAGGCAAACAACCTGAAAAATAATTCAGAATAATGATAGTAAAGATGATCAAGAAACTTGAAAACAAAATGGAGAAAATGCAAGGATGAATTAACAAAGACCTGGAGAATTAAAGAATAGACCTGCAGAGACAAACAACACAATTACTGAGTTAAAAATACTCTAGAAGGAATCAATAGCAGAATATCTGAAGCAGAACATTTCAGTGAGCTGGAAGATAAAATGGTAGACATAACTTCTAAGAGCAGAATAAAAGGAATAAAAAGAGCTGAGGATAGTCTTAGAGACCTCTGAGACCATACAAAATGCACCAATATTTGAATTATAGGGTTCCTAGAAGAAGAGAAAAAGAAAGGATATGAGAAAATTTTTGAAGAGATTATAGTTGAAAATTTCTCCAACAAAAAGAAATAGTCAATGAAGCCCAAGAGGTACAAGGAGTGCTGCACAGGATAAACCCAAGGAGAAACACACCAAGATACATACTTCAAAATAACAAAGACTAAATACAAAGAAAGAATATTAAAAGCAGCAAGGGAGAAGCAACAAGTAACCTACAAGGGAAACCGCATACACTTAACAGCTTATCTTTCAGCAGAAACTCTGCAGGCCACAAGAGAATGGCAGGATATATTTAAAATAATGAAAGGGAAAAATCTACAACCAAGATTACTGTACCTGGCAAGGATCTCAAATACAGTATTGTAAAGCAAAACAAACTAAAAAATAAAAATTAATTAAAAAAAAAAAAGAATTACAAAATACCCAAAGTAGAATTTCTGTAATATCTAGTGGGGTTTGGGTTTTGTTTTTAATGACTGCTTGGAAGCTGTGACTGTTAAATTCACACACGTCAGATTAATCTGAAAAACCATGTTCTTGGTTATAGTAGGACTCTTGCTATGGTTTGCAATAAGTGATGTAATCTCTGCCTGAGTTTTAGTTTGTAAAATAAATACTAATATTAACCTACCTCAAAAAAAAAATTGATAGAGAAATAAAAAGGTTTTCAGACAACCAAATATTAAGAGAATTCATTACCATCAAAACAGCTTTACAACAAATGTTAAAGGGACTTATATAGTCAAGAAAGAGAAGAGAAGAAAAATAATCTACAAAATCAAGCCCAAACAATTAAGAAAATGCCAATAGGAACATGTATATCAATAATTACTGTAAATGTCAAGGCTATGGTTTTTCCTGTGGTCATGTATGGATGTGAGAGTTGGACTGTGAAGAAGGCTGAGCACTGAAGAATTGATCTTTTGAACTGTGGTTTTGGAGAAGACTCTTGAGAGTCCCTTGGACTGCTAGGAGATCCAACCAGTTCATTCTGAGGGAGATCGGCCCTGGGATTTCTTTGGAAGGAATGATGCTGAAGCTGAAGCTCCAGTACTTTGGCCACCTCATGCAAAGAGTTGACTCCTTGGGAAAGACTCTGATGCTGGGAGGGATTGGGGGCAGGAGGAGAAGGGGACTATCGAGGATGAGACGGCTGGATGGCATCATGGACTCAATGGGCACAAGTCTGAGTGAACTCCGGGAGTTGGTGATGGACAGGGAGGCCTAGCATGCTGCAATTCATGGGGTTGCAAACAGTCGTACACGACTGAGCTACTGAACTGAACTGAACAAGAAACCCACTTCAGACATCAAGACACAAAGAGATTGAACATGAGAAGATGGAAAAATATATTCCATGCAAATGGGAAGCAAAAGAAAGCTGGAGTAGTAATCCTCATATCAGACAAAATAGACCTTAAAATAAAGAAGATTAAAAGACATAAGGAAGGACATTACATAATGATCAAGGGATCAATTCAAGAGGAAAACATAACAATTATAAATATCTATGCACCCACCATAGGAGCACTTCAATATATAAGACAAACACTAACAGACATAAAAGGAGAAATTGACAGTAACACAATAATAGGAGACTTTAAAAACCCACTCACACCAATGTACAGATCTTCAAAACAGAAAATTACTAAAGAAACACATCTTAAATGATACATTTGATGAGATGGATCTCACTGATCTGTTCAGGACATTCCATCCAAATGCAAAATACACCTTCTTCTCAAGTGCACATAGAACATTCTCCAGGATATACCTCATCTTGGGTCACATTTCAAGCCTAGTAAATTTAAGAAAATTGAAATCATATCAAGCATCTTCTCTGAGCACAATGCTATGAGACTAGATATCAATTACAAGGAAAAAAAAAACTGTAAGACACACAAACACATGGAGATTAAACAACACGTTTCTAAATAGCCAAAGGTTACTGAAAAAACCAAAAGGGAAATAAAAAAATTTCTAGAAACAAATTACAATAAAAACAGGACAATTCAAAACCTATGGGATGCAGCAAAAGCAGTTCTAAGAGGGAAGTTTATAGCAATACAATCCTCCCTCAAGAAACAAGAAAAACATTGAATTGACAACCTAACTTTACACGTAAAACAGCTGGAGAAAGAAGAACAAAATAACCCTAAAATTAGTAGAAGGAGAGAAATCATAAAGATCTGAGCAGAAATAAATGAAAAATAAATGAAAGAAACAATAGAAAAGATTAATAAAACTAAAAGCTGATTCTTTGAGAAGATAAACAAAATTAATAAACCTTTAGCCAGACTTATCAAGAAAAAAAGAATCAAACCAACAAAATTAGAAATGAAAAAGGAGAGGTTACAACAGATGATGCAGAAATACAAAGGAGTATAAGAGACTGTTATGAACAACTATATGGCAATAAAATAGATAATCTGGAAGAAATGGACAGAATCTTAGAAAAGTACAATCTTCCAAAAATAAACCAGGAAGAAATCGAAATTATAAACAATCCAGTTACTAGCACTGATATTGAGGCTGTGATCAAAACTCTCCCCTAAAAACAAAATCCCAGTATCAGATGGCTTCACAGGAGAATTCTATCAAACATTTAGAGAAGAGCTAATGCCTATCCTTCTAAAACTCCTTCCAAAAATCGCAGAGAAAGGAACACTTCTGAACTCATTCTATGAGGCCACCATCATTGTGATACCAAAATCAGACAAAGACAACACACACACACACACACACACACACACAAAACAAGTCAATATCACTGATGAACATAGATTCACAAATTCTCAACAAAATTTAAGTAAACATAATTCAGAAACACTTCAAAAATCTCAAACACCATGATCAAGTTGGGTTTATTCCTGGAATGCAAGGATTCTTCAATATATGCAAATCAATGAATGTGATACACCATATTAACAAACTGAAAGATAAAACCCATATGATAATCTCAATGATGTAGAAAAAGCCTTTGACAAAACTTTACACCCATTTGTGATTAAAACTCTTCAAAAAATGGGCATAGAAGGAACCTACCTCAACATAGTAAAGGCATATATGATAAGCCTACAGCAAACATTCTCCATGGGGAAAAACTGAAAGCATCCCCCTTTAGATCAGGAACAAGACAAGGGTGTCCACTTTCACCATTATTATTCAACATAGTTTCAGAAGTCCTAGCTACAGAAATCAGAGAAGAAAATGAAATAAAAGAAATCCAGATTGGAAAAGAAGTAAAGTTCTCACTGTTTGCAGATGACATGATACTGTACATAGAAAACCCTAAAGATAGTATCAGAAAATTACTAGAGCTAATCAGTGAATTCAGCAAAGTTGCAGGATACAAAATCAATACACAGAAATCACTTGCATTTCTATACACTAACAATGAAAAATCATAAAGAGAAATTAAGGAAGCAATCCCATTCACCATTGCAATAAAAAGAATTATGTATCTCATAACTGAAGGAAGCTAATGCAACCATGATAGGGAAGTGGAGACGTTCCCATGTGAGCAACCCTCCACTTGGGCAGGGAAGACACCTGCAAGCAGGGCTTTCCTGCTACAGAATCTGGACACAGCCTTGAGATTAATGGTCCCTTGCAGAGAGAGGGAACCTCCCTCCTGATCTGGAGGAAAGGAGGCCCTGAACAGACTCTAAGAATAAACAAGAGCTTCACTCCCCTCTGCTATGCGATAACGTCTGCACATGGGCTGTAATAAAAAGGCTTAGTCATGTAGATTGGAATGCGGAAAAGTAGGGCTAGATAAAATAAACTGCGGACTGCCTGTGTGGTCCCTTGTTCCTCCGGCCGGAGTTGTGTGTGTGTGTTTTGTCTCGTTTGTCTGTTTGTCTCTGTGTCATTTTGCTCATAGCACATAATAAACCTACCTAAGGAAACAAAAGAGCTGTTTACAGAAAATTGTAAGACACTAATGAAAGAAATCCCTTCATTCTGTCTGGAGTTATTTCTCCCTGATCTTCAGTAGCATATTGGGCACCTAATGACCTGGGGAGTTTCTCTTTTGGTATCCTATCATTTTGCCTTTTCATACTGTTCATAGGGTTCTCAAGGCAAGAATACTGAAGTGGCTTGCCATTCCCTTCTCCAGTGGACCACATTCTGTCAGACCTCTCCACCATGACCCGCCCATCTTGGGTTGCCCCACAGGCATGGCTTGGTTTCATGAGTTAGACAAGGGTGTGGTCCTAGTGTGATTATTGACTAGTTTTCTGTGAGTATTGTTTCAGTGTGTCTGCCCTCTGATTCCCTCTTGCAACACCTACCATCTTATTTGGGTTTCTCTTATCTTGGGCATGGGGTATCTCTTCACAACTGCTCCAGCAAAGCACAGCCACTGCACCTTACCTTGGACTATGGGTATCTCCTTACCGCCACCGTTCCTGACCTTCAACGTAGGTTAGCTCCTCTAGGCCCTCCTGTGCCTGCCCAGCCACCACTCCTCGGGTTGCTCCTCCCGCCGCTGACCCTGGCCTCAGGTGTGGGTGGCTCCTCTCAGCTGCCGCTCCTGGCCTCAGGGGCGAGGTGGCTTCTCCCGGCCACCCCAGACGTCAGACATGGGGTGTCTCCTCCCTGCCACCACCGGCTTCAGACGTGGGGTAGCTCCTCCCGGCCGCCTCCCTGACCTCGGAAGCAGGGTGTCTCCTCCCGGCCACCACTGACCTCAGAGGCGGGGGGTCTCCTCCCGGCTGCTGTCCCTGACCTCAGACACAGGGTAGCTCTTCCCAGCTACCACTGACCTCGGACGCAGTGTAGCTCCTCTCGGCTGTTCCTGCGCCATTGCAACCTGGCACTCTAGGCCGCTGCTCCTGACCTCAGATTTCGGGTAGCTCTCGGCCTCGCTCTAGTGCGGCAGCCACCTCCAACCACCTGCACTCAAATCTAGAGCCAGACATCTTGGAATGTGAAGTCAAGAGGGCCTTAGAAAGCATCACTATGAACAAAGCTAGTGGAGGTGATGGAATTCCAGTTGAGCGTTTCAAATCCTGAAAGATAATGCTGTGAAAGTACTGCACTCAATTTGCCAGCAAATTTGGAAAACTCAGCAGTGGCCACAGGACTGGGAAAGGTCAGTTTTCATTCCAATTCCAAAGAAAGGCAATGCCAAAGAATGCTCAAACTACTGCACAATTGCACTCATCTCACATGCTAATAAAGTAATGCTCAAAATTCTCCAAGCCAGACTTCAGCAATACGTGAACCGTGAACTTCCTGATGTTCAAGCTGGTTTNAGAGACACGTGTACCCCAATGTTCATCGCGGCACTGTTTGTAATAGCCAGGACATGGAAGCAACCTAGATGTCCATCAGCAGATGAATGGATAAGAAAGCTGTGGTACATATACACAATGGAGTATTACTCAGCTATTAAAAAGAATACATTTGAATCAGTTTTAATGAGGTGGATGACGCTGGAGCCGATTATACAGAGTGAAGTAAGCCAGAAAGAAAAACATCAATACAGTATACTTACACATATATATGGAATTTAGAATGATTGGTAATGATAAACCTGTATGCAAGACAGCAAAAGAGACACAGTTGTATAGAATGGCCTTTTGGACTCTGTGGGAGAGGGAGAGGGTGGGATGGGTTGGCAAGTGGCAATGTAACATGTGTGATATCATAAGCGAAACGAATTGCCAGTCCAGGTTTGATACAGGATGCAGGATGCTAGGGACTGATGCACGGGGATAATCCAGAGAGAGGGTGTGGGGCGGGAGGGTGGAGGTGGGGGTCGGGATTGGGAGTTCATGTACACTCATGGCTAATTCATGTCAATGTGTAACAAAACGAATACAGTATTGTAAAGCAAAACAAACTAAAAAATAAAAATTAATTAAAATATATATATATACAGTATAATATGAAACATATGTAGTCTTGTGGTATGGGGCTTCCCAGGTAGAGCTAGTGGTAAAGAATCTGCTTGCTAATGCAGGAGACATGAGAGATGAGGGTTTGATCCCTGGGTCAGGAGGATCCCCTAGAGGAGGGCATGGCAATACACTGCAGTATTCTAGCCTGGAGAATCCCATGAACAGAGGAGCCTGGTGGGTTACAGTCCACAGGGTCACACAAAGTCGGACCCAACTGAGGTGACTTAACACTTAGCACTAGTTTTGTAGCATACTGAATATTTTGCAGATCAGAATGGGTGCCTCTTGGGAGATGAGAGTGGGACTGAAGATGACGAAGAAGAGGGAAAATCAGGCAAACAAGAAACAAGGCATCCCACTCATGTTGGCGATGAGAATGTATCATGCAATGCCTTATATTTTCAACTCAACTCTGCTCTTGAGATAAATAAGATAATAAATGACATAAATGGGGATAATAAAAATATTCTTTACTTAACCAATAGGATTTTTCTGAGATTTACATGGATATTGTATGTGATGTATCTATTGAGCACAACATAATATTAGCTATTGTAGTTGAGTTGTTTAGTCGCTAAGGCATGTCAACTCTTTTGTGACCCCATAGACTGTAGTTCACTGGGCTCCTTTGTCCACGGAATTCCCAGGCAAGTGTACTGGAGTGGGTTGCCATGTGCTTCTCCAGGGGATCTTCCGGACCCAGGGTTCAAAGCCAGGTCTCCTGCATTGGCAGGTAGATTCTTTACTGTCTGAGCCATCAAATTGGAGCCGCCAGGGAAGCCCAGTATTAGTTATTGTTGTAGTTTAATTTAGGAACATGGCCAACAGTTTCTCAAGCTTCTCTCTCTCTGGCGGGAAGCTGGGTCTCATCCATATCTTGTTGGGAGCATTAGTTTGATTAAGATGGCAACTGAACTTATCAGAATGAAGAAACAGGTCAGGCAACACAATTTTTAACTGCACATAGCGACTCAAATAGTATAGGTTGCTAAAATGGTTTGTTCACTGCCTTTCTCACCCGATTATTTATGTGTGATTCACTAACTACTCATTGCTCAAAAAACATTTATTTGAAATAAAGAAATGAATGAAATCTTTTCCATTTTTTTTTCAGAAAAATGATTACCAGGTGACTTTCAGTTCAAGTGAAAAATGAGCTTCTCCAGAGAATAACCCTACAACTAGTGACCTTTATATACCTAACATTTGGCACAGAGTTGAAGCTTAATAAACCTTGAATAAATGAATAAATGCAAGAATATAGAGTGACAACTAGTGTATTAGATGCCACCAGTGGGTTCAAGCAGAGGGATGTGGGATCTGTCAAAACTCTGGTTCATGACATCATGTAATTTTGGTTTGAGGCAAGAGACACACTCTTCAGCCTTCAGCCTTAGGCCTGACCTACCAGTTGAACTATTGCCCTCAGAGATAAGAAGCTGGGATATCGAGTCACATGATCCTGGGAAAGTAACTTAACCTCAGGCCTCTATTTCCATTTTATGGATGTGAGAGCAGTACATCTGTTCAAGTACTCTTTGAAGTCTGCCAAAGCTTTCTTCCAAAAAGAAAGATGCCATTGTAATACCTACTCTTACCCATGGATGGGAAATAGAAGGTTCTGGTGAATGAGTAGAAGAGTTTCATTAATGCAAGTTACACATAGATAGTCAATTTTGAGAGAATGAGAATTTTTGACTATAAACAAAAGCCCATTTTACCACTTGTTAATTCTGTAGCTTTGGAACCTCACACTCTCTAACCATTTGTTTCTTCATTTGTAAGAGGAAGATGATAATAGCATCTCTTTCATAGAAAGAGCATCATGCATACTTAGTACTTATATGCATACTTAGTACTTAGTGGTACTTATATGCACACTTAGTACTTAGCAGCAGCAGCATGCTTCTTCTATATACTTCTCAGCATACAGCGGCATGCTTTATACTATTGAAATTAATCTATTCAAAAAACTGTTTTGCTATAACTTTCAAAGGAAGGACATCTGCTTTTCCAAAAACAACTTCAAAACAATATTGCATTTGATAGTCACTGAGCATTCAGAGTTTTTCTATTAGTTAAAGATCTATTTCATGAAGGAGAATCACCCCTACATCTGGTCCCCTGCAAGGATGAAGACCATGGAAAGTAAGTGAGAGTTAAGGTTGGGAGGAAGCCTCATGAAAGGCCTTTGCATTGCAGGAGTGCTTGGAAGCTGTTCATTTGCTATTTAAGAAATAAAAACTCCATCAGAGGATCCAATCTGAATAATTTGTTTGAGAGTCCCAATTTCTAACTTTGAAACATATCCAAATAACAATCACTGAAATGTTTTTGTTAGTAAAAATTTTTTCCTACTGTGTTGCTAAAACTCTTTTCATGTTCTTGTTACCTTTTAATTTATATTTATACTTTATCAATAAAATAATAAAAGTGAAAAGTGAAAGTATTAGCCGCTTAGCCGTGTCCAGCTCTTTGTGACCCCATGGACTGTAGCTAGCCTGCCAGGCTCCTCTGTCCATGGGATTCTCCAGACAACAATACTGGAGAGGGTGGCTATTCCCTTCTCCAGGGGATCTTCCCAACCCAGGGCTTGAATCTGCATCCCTGCATTGCTGGCAGATTCTTTACCATGATCTTTAATTTTCCAAATTGGGCCATGTTCTGACTCTACATGACTTTCTAATTTGCTCTGAAGGAGAAGAAGTGAATGAAAATTATGCAAGTAGAGATGGTAGTTTAGTTTTTGGATGAAAATAGTGTATTTTAAATCACAGTACCAGGACATATGTCAGATTATTATTATAATATTTTCTTCTAAAAATTGAATTTAATCTAACAAGTATTTTAAAATAATTTTTAAAACTCTTACACAAATGTTAGAAATAGCAACCAAATTGACTTAGGATCAGAAAATCCTATAGAAGTTAATTATTCATCCACCTTTACTTCTAATGTACACTGAGGTTACTATTCCTTTATATTTCCTATCTGTAAGAAAGAGAAATTGTATAATACTTGTACTTCACAAAATCCAGGGTTAAAAAGTGGAAGTTTGAGTAAGTGCATTAGTACATTCTGAGAGCAGAACAATTTGGTTTCAGAATTTGAATGGCGGTCTCTTCCAGCTCTTCTGGCTTTGTTCCACCAGACACACCAGCTCCTGCTTCACAATCACGGAAATGAATATGCTACATCTTTCAGTCCCTTGGAAACTCTTAAGAAGGAAAGTCTATTATATAAATTATTTGAACTTTGCATTGGATAATTTGTTTGGTTTTCTTCCCAACAGCAGTAAAAAAAAAATTCCATGAAAGTATTCAAAATTAATTCATCTTTTTTAGGAGAGCAAATGCAATTTGTAAGCAAAAGACAAAAAATGTATTTACTATCCTTTGATCCACTAATTATACTTTTGGGATGAAAACAAGCAGAGATTTCTTACATAGTAACAAATTTAAAAAGTGGAAACAAACAAATGTTCAATGATCGGAAAATGGTTAGCTAACCCAGAATTACAGGCTTACAAAAATATTATGCAACCATTTAAAAGGATATGGGCAAAGACTATGACAATACATTACAAAATTTGTTTAAAATAATGCTAAATGCATTATATGTATATATAAGAGATTGTAAAAATGCAAAATGATGTATTTATATAATATTGAAGAGTAGAATTCAGGAGACAATGGAAGAAGTTGCTTGTTAAACTGCATATGACATTCTTTTCAGTAGATGACTTTTTGGGATAGTCTCTGAAATTATAAAAATGCTGTTGTGTCAACTTATCACTTAGATTTTCTTGCTCTTTTTCTCTTTTTCTTTTTCTTGATGCATAATACAGTGATTCAATATTGCTGTACATTTCAAAATGATCACCATGATCTATCTAGTTACTATTCTTTTAAAAAATATGGCCCCCAAAGATGACATAAACCATGTACTTGCATGTTTTTCTCCCCTTTTCTCCCTTTTTTTCCCTCCTGATAAATATCATGAGCCTTTTTATTCAATAATTGAGTTTGTTAATGGATACTCAGTTACTTACTCTTTGGTACGCCCATGAGGTTCCTTCCGCCGGAACTCATGACTACTTAGAGAAGACACACTGCCCCTCTTCTTCAGCAAATGAGCGGTTCTGTCTTTAGCAATGTCTGACATCATCATAATCTATGGAGGAAAACTTTTGTAAAATATTGAACAAAAGATCTGAAAATACTTTAGTATAACAAGAGACTTATTCTAAATAAAGTACACAGATGTTTTATTTATACCATTTTTGAATAGGGAAGTGGGGTATCCTTAAGAGTGATATTTAGTATATATTGTTGTTCTGGTCAGTATAACTGGAAAAATGATAACTGATAACTTTTACTTATACAATAGCATATTTAATTCATTTAAGCAGATATTACACTGCAGCAAAAATACTTAACTGCAAAAGATGTTAAAGTTACTGAGAAAACAGAGCCATATGTACAAGAAAGATACTATCACACCAGAAAACAATGTTTTTATTGCCTCCCTTCAAATTTAATCTCAATGAAACTTGCTAATTAATATTTGTTGTTTAAAAATTAAGATGAACCGCTTCTCCAAAGGGTATTCCCAACAGCCAAGCAACAGTGATTTACTTTGTAAAGAGCAACAGAACTTTTCACAAAGTAATTTATTGGAAAACCTACCTCTTTTCACTAACGCTTGTGAAAAAGCTGGAAGTAGGAATAGACTTTCCAGAACTTGAACTAGAATTCCACTGCCCTACTGTCTACATACACATACTCATAGACTGTGCTAGGCATTAAATTAGGACAGAAACAATCCCTACCTTCAAAAAGGCGGCAGTTGAAGTGGGTAGAGCTGTTAAGAACACAACCTGGAACCCCAGTGTAATCAACGTCAGGGTAGACACAGGCAAAGGGTACTGAAGGGTACACAAAAAACAGCAGAGGTCCTGTGCGTTAGGAAGAGAGGCAGTGTGGGATGTGTGTGTGTGATTTGGACCCGTGAGACTGTGCACACGGGTGTGAGTATCTCTGTGTGAGCATGTGTCTCTGTGGGCATGTGCTTGTGTGTATGAACATGAGTGTGCCCCCATGATGTGAGCCAGTGTGAGCATCTATTTGCATGTGCACCTGTGCGTATGATTATCTGTGTACCTGAGTGTGTGTTGCTGTGTCTGTGTGTGCACCTTTGTGTGTGACATGTCTGTGCACTGCATGTGTGTGCGTTTGTGTGTATGAGAGTGTCTGAGCATATGTATATATGGACAAGATGTACTGAGCCTATTTAAGATGGTCATTCCGGTTTCATTCTTAAAGAGACACACACATACCTGAGTCTGTTCACCTTTTTCCAAAGCTGCGGAGCAGGCTTTAGAGGTCCTGAGAGGCAGAGGCTGCTAGTGTCTCCAAGTGGACCTCAGGTAGACTGCTCAGAACTCAAGTTGCTCCACAGCCTGATCTGGCTGGCCAGCTCTGCACTGGGCATCACTAAAGCCCAGACACGCAGGCGGGCAGGGAACCAAAGGCCAGGCAGGCTTCCAGTTCTGAAAATTGGGATCAGTTTTTTCTAATTTCTTGTAGGGAGGAGGAATAAGGCATGCGAGAGAGAGGTCGTGGACAAGGCAGGAAGGCCATTTCTCAACACTCGGCTCTCCCTCCTTAGCCCCCGAACCTTCGAACTTGCTTTTTGCCTTGGTCTCTCTGCTCCTGCCAGACGTTGTGCGGAGAGGGCGCACTTATCTAAGGCAGGTCTGGAGCTGGAGTTGCAGGCGCGGCTCAGCCCCGGGGCCTCCCAGACCGCAGGCTCCTCCACTACTGGGCGCCTGGCAAGGCTCCCGCCTCCCAGGCTTTCTTTCTGCCCGCGCACTCCCGCCCTCCCACTGGACTCCGCGACTTGTCTCCAAGGTGACCTTCTCAAACAGAGTCCTTGGCCCGCCCCAGGCAGGCATAGTAGTTGCGTGGTCCTCTAAGGATGTGAAGGAGCTCCTCGTCACTGCCCGAGCGGGCTGCCCTGGGCCCGGCTGTGCCGTGGGGGTGGCCGCGAGCTGCGGCGGAGCCGGGTCATTCTATAGCGAGGGGGACATTGGGGACTCAAGAGGCAGCCCTGAGAGCCCTCATCAGCTTCCTTTTGCAGATGTCGGGGACGGGGATGCGAAATGCCGCAGGTTCCTAGGACAGGAAATGCGAGGCACAGAGAGAAAGTAAAGCACTCCCATCCCCTCTCCCGACCCCTGACCCCGCATTCCACCGTGTGATTGATAATAGGAATAATTACATTTACCAGGTACTGGTTAGTTTTACCCAGTCGTCCCAACAACTCTTTCAAGAAAGGGTTGTTATTCCTTTACAGATTTAGAGAATTGAGATTCTGAGATAATAATAATACTCACAGGCTTATCTTTCATGCATTATAAACTTTTATACTTTTTTACACTTTCCTTCACATCACCCTCCCCAGCCCTTAAAGTTTAAAAAGATTTGAAACAGAGATTGTTTGGGGTTGAGGACTTACCTGACACAACCACTGGACCCTTCCCCTTAATAACTATCCCCCTTATAACTGCAGAACCCCTCCCCCATCACAAGGGGAAAAAACCAGACCTTGAAGGGATCCTCACAAAGTGGGCAATCATTGGAGACAGAAATATGATGGTGCCTCTAAGCACCTAGCCTGGTGCAGGTCCTTTATGAGTGCCCAGAGCAGCTAGAATTGCCTGTCAATCACAGTACATCCGGATAAGGATAGAGCAGGTAACGGTTAGGATAGTATTGCAGAAAGAGCAGTAACATTTTCTGGCCCATCTCATCGCTGTTCACAGAAAAATAAGACCAGGAGAGGATTGTGGCTATTCACTATGTAACTGTTGTTGTGGTTGTTCCATCAGCTCTCTGTGACCTTGTTGACTGCAGCAGGCCAGGCTTCCCTGTCCTTCACTATCTCCTAGAATTTGCTCAAATTCATTGCTCCATTGAGTTGGTGGTGCTATCTAACCATCTCATCCTCTGCCACCCAATTCTCCATTTGCCTTAGATCTTTGTAATAGGAATTGTTAAGTGACTGGTAAATATTATCTCATTTAATCTGTTCAATGACTCTAGGATAAGGGGTTATTAATTTTATTTAAGGAAATGAAGAATCATTGAGTAACATACTCAAGACTGTAGTTATAGAGCTAGGATTTGTCCAACTCTAAAGCCCTTGCACTGTGCCCCCACTTCTGCCCACCATGCCCACCCTAAATATGCAATAACTTTTCCAGAAATGTGGTAAAATTTTAAGAGGCTGGTAATAAAAGAGATTTACAACTCAATTTATTTTTGTTTTTTATTTATTTTCCAGAAAAAATTACATTGAAATAACAATTTACTGAGATATTTGATTTTGTTCTCACATATAATTAAACTTTGTCCTGAAATGGGAACCCTAGTTGCAGTAATGTGCCATGATAAATAATTGCATATTCAGAATTTTGTGAAATAGGTGATTGGGAAAATTATGAAGGAAAAAAACATTTGTAAAAATCATTATTTACAAAAAATGATACCCACATTTTTTTCTAATGTATAAGGCAAGTAACATTAAAATGTTCTCATGATTATCTTCAAGAAGTCAGTATTACACATTCATATCACCGTTGCTCATCAGAGAGCTTTGGGCAGTTCTGTGAAGGAACAAACCCATGATTCTTTTGCTGGTTTTTTCTTGAGCCAGCACAGAAGCAATAGAGATTTCATCACAGACAAAGCAGTTACGGCTATGAGAATAAAGTATTCTCTGTTGAATTACACATGTAGGAAAAAGAGCCAGTCATCAACATTTTAACTGATTTTCAAAGTATATTTGAGTCTTTTAGCCAACAATTCTTTTTATAAATATTTTATGCTCAAGGTATTTTGTGAAAATAGGTACTCCATCCAAGGTCAAAAAGACATTGCTTACTTTTGCTACAGATATTGCAGAGATCTTTAAATAAATGCTGCCACCAACTCAAAGTATACACTAATAGCATTTTCCTTAAGAAAGACAGCGGACTGAATTTTATTACTTTTAGAAATACAGCTAAATTTCTCTGAGATTCTTTTCCTAGTTTCTCTTACTGTGAAAAGTACAAAAAAATGCCTTACATTGCCACTTAGCAGGCACGAAAATTAAAATTTGACCATTTTAGATCTTCTCTTATCCAAAGTGAAAAAAAAAATCCTCTATATATTGAAATCCAGTACTCTTCAAACAGTTTAAAAATCCAGCTCTTCAAATGACTGCTTGACCTGTAGTGAAGCCCTGCTTATAGATGAGAGTTACATATCATACCAACACTTGGCTTTTTCAAGAAAAATTACTCAGCAGCAATGTTCCAACTCCCTTAGACTGAGAGAGAGACAGACACAAAGAGGGAGATGAAACAGAGGTCAGTCTCTCTCATGCATATATTAAGAAAATAAAAATGAAATACTGACCTGCAAAATCACAGCTATAAAAATTATCATCTTATCATCTCATAAGGACAAGAAAAAACCTGACATTGGACCTTGGGACAGTGATCCCAGTGCCAGTCATTTTTTGTATTATTTAAAATATTTTAAAGTGGAGATGTATGAAAACTACTAAAATTTATTTTTCCAAAAGAAAAAGTCAGCAAAGTAATAAACAACACAAATAAGATGAAATTAACATTTGCATGACATATGCATTCAATGGAATGTGTAAAAATGATAAATGGCTTATAATCCTCATGCTGATTCATACACTTTGAATTAAAAATTGAACTGTATTTAGAGAAATGAAAAGTGATTCGGCTTTATGCTTTTCTCTCTGATCACAGACAGTTTACCCAGGAATTTTTAAAGAAACTTTGTTCATGAAAACAACAGATTTGCAAAATAAAGCAAAGCAAAAAGTACTATGTAATGCTCTGCTTGTAACAGAAAGTAGGAGTCTTGCAAAATCTATACTAAATAGCACATTTTTCTTGGGTTTAACGGAAATGTTTTTCATATAATTTCTAACAAGATTATGTAAAAATGCTGTGAGCATCAGTTCATCATGATTCAATTTCTTAAAGCATTTAGATAAAGTATTACCAAGGATTGTTCACGAGTATTAATTATACTCAGTAAAGAATCTGGACCATCTTCAACAGATTGCAGCATGATGTGATACCCACAGGTACAGATCTTAAAAATAATACTTAAAAAAATTAAATGGTGAAACAATTTTACTGTTTTGAATATATTAGGTGATAAAATTCACTAAGATATTCTAATGAACTTTAAAGTAGATTCATTTAAAGTGGCATAAATTTTCCTTGGGGTTAAAACAAAAAACCAGAAGCATCTTTTTCAAAGCATTCCTGGTTATATTATTTGAAGTTGCTGAAAGATACGTAAAACAAAACTTTTCTAAAGTTTCTTCAAGATGTGTTTTCTTGATTCAAAACTTTCTTGAGCTTCATTAAAGCACTAACATTAATTAACAATGTCCAAGGAGTGAGGTCTGCGGTCTAGGATCATTTATTCTCAGGCCACAATGAACACTTGGCCGAAGCAGCAGTGTTGAACATGAGTTTGGAAATATGATGAATAAAGTAAAATTACCCTTTCCTTATTATTATTTTTACCAGTTAAGGGACACATAAAGTTTGCTTTTCTCTGAAACATCTTTTGTTATAAGGTTAAAGATGTGCTTAGAATGGGCAATGTGCTACCTTAGAGATAGAAGGAGATAATTAGAAATACTGTACATCTAAGGAAAATACCTTTCGAAGTTGAACTTAGAGAATAAGTTGTTATCCCTGTGGTGAATGTCAACAAACAGGGAGGTGACATTCTCTCCTAGGAGTACTCATTTTGGATAAAAATCAGACATTAAACATGAGCAACTGTAAGAGGTCTGACCAATGTTAGTCAATAGACCCTAAAATTTGACATTCTTTCAAAAAGGATGTTTAGTATTCGATTACATATTTAAAATGCAGTTCTCACCTATAGCAGATGACAGAATATCAAAGAAATAGAGGTGCTAGTGGGTTTTGTTGTTTGTTTTTATAGTTGGGGACTTAAAGATTGCATTCCTATCTCATTTTTCCTCCATGCATTCAATGGACAGAAAGTAATATAATGGTAGTCAAGCTTGATTCACCAATGAGAAAATGGCATTTAATTACTGTTTGCCAAAGGAAAAAAGAAAAAGAAAAGAGTGGGGAAAACGAAAGAAAGCCTTGAGAGAGAAGCACACACATTAAAGGAGGTGGGGTGGTTCACCAGAACAGTCTCTTTAATCAGTGTAACAAAGACTGATTTTTTCATTCACATCAACAATTTAATTTGACTCATTTTAAGGAAGTATCATGTTGACTTTACATTAACTTTTAAAGCAGTATTTAGAGATAATCCTAACTTTGATATCATAAAAAATGCTTCCATTAAAAAAAAAATCCCGATCAGAAAACTATGTAGCAAAAAGAATACATTTAGATTGAATGAGACTTTGCTCAAATGCATCATCTTTTGGAAAAAAGAAAGAAAAAAACCCCAACAAACCATAAACTCATCTCCTTAGTACATTTTACCATATCATTCAACTTTAATTGACAGACTGTGATAGTTTTGAGAAAAAAAAATGCAAAACCAAAAATGATTGGTGCAGTTGTCTTGGAATTACACTAGTCCATGCTGATGGTGTTCATTGGAAGGACTGATGCTGAGGCTGAAACTCCAACACTTTGGCCACCTCATGCAAAGTGTTGAGTCATTGGAAAATATCCTGATGCTGGGAGGATTGGGGGCAGGAGGAGAAGGGGACGACAGAGGATGAGATGGCTGGATGGCATCACCGACTCGATGCACATGAGTTTGGGTGAACTCTGGGTGTTGGTGATGGACAGGGAGGCCTGGCGTGCTGCAGTTCATGGGGTCACAAAGAGTCGGACACGACTGAGCAACTGAACTGAACTGAACTGATGCTGATAACATGTTGTTCAAACGCCTACAGAATAAATAGTGTTAACTCACAAATTAGATGTCTGTGTCCCTGGCAGGAAGGGAGAACTTTTATCTGGATTTCATGACAGCTTGCACCCTCCCTATTTCTTCTTTTAATCTTTGACAACGTAGACAAAAGGAAAGAAAATGAAAATGAGAGAATGCATGTTAGGCCACTTTGAGACAGCAGAAAAGAACTCTAATAAAAGGGGGGGGGATGTTTTCCTAAACAAATCTCTCTACCTTTTTTTTTTTTCTTTCAAGATTGGAGGAAGCTAAATGGACTGAATGGAAAAAAAAACATGCTCACTAGAAAAATGGTATTCAAGTAATAATTGAATGTCTAAAATCTGATGCAATTTCAGAACTAAGAAGTATTTGAGAGATCTACTAAGACAGTGATTCTCAAATTTTGGGTGCTTGTCAAAGTACATATTCTTAAACTCCACCCCTACAGATTTATTTATTCAGTATAAATTTATTGATGCCTACTATCTTCTAGACTTTGGGGTTATAGTGATACTTAAGCCAAAACAATTGCCCTTGTTAAATAAATGATAAAACAAGTGATTTACATATCATGCCTTGAGAAACATATATTTGCCAACAATTTTGCTTTGGGAATTATCCTTATTTTGGTATTGATTTTTCATAGCACCCTTTACCTGGGTATTCAAATGGAATATGTATGGTAAAATAAAACAGAAGAGTTCATTTCCTAGAATGAATAAGTAAAACAGGTCAATTGTTCCCATTGTTGTCAAGATAGCTGAGTTACTTCCAGCTGCTATGTCACTTTTTAAAAAATTAATAATATTTTATTAATCTAAGACTCAATGTCACCATTTGTAAAATACTGATTAAAAAGAGTATGTACCATTTAGGGGTTGATATAAAAGTGAGCTAACATCCATATTGAATGATATATGGCACTCAAGAAAATATCAATTTTTATTGTATATCAAGTACTGTGATTGTAAAGCCCCCACAGGTGGATCTCTCTTAGTCAAGTAGAACCATGGAACGTCTGAGGTGGGAGGTTTATAGATCACAGTTGTGTTATTATGGTATTTAAACAGTGCTCTGGAGAGCCAGATTTAAACTGCTGGGAGAACTCCTCCATTGCTTTTAGTTATTTTGCTAATAGGAATTCATGTGCAATTTTAGTAGAAAAAAGTGACTGCTAAGAAAAGCTTGGAAACCACTGGCAATCCCAATGCCTCATTCTAAAGCTTAGAAATTAAAAAGGGCTATGATTTTCTAAGGTCATATAGCAGAGTTAGTGGTAGAGCTGATATTGAAAGGCTTCTTTGAAATGAATGTTTGGAAATGGGAATATGAGTAATTGTGGCCTCAAACACTTTGCAGATTGAGACTGATTAAAAATTCATAAAAACAAAAGTAAAACAATTGTAATCTGACTTTCTGGAGGGGATGGTTCCTCTGTATTCACTTGAAACCATTTGAAATGTAGACATTCTTTCTTTACAGGTGAAATGCATTTCCAAATACTGTACAGTGAATTTTCACTTTGACTGTAAGTGTAGAGAAGAATAGAGCTTTAAAAGCAATTTAAAATTAAATTGTTTGGAACTACATGTTCCAATTATGATAAAATTCAGACTAATGCTTAACAGAAATTTATTTTTAAAAATAACGTGAAAAATATGAAATTTATTTAAAAAAACACATTTTCCATGTTGCAAAATAAAGCATTCATATTTTCTATCTAATTATAACACTCAGGAAATGGTGTCCTGGCTAATGAGAAATCTTTTTCTTTTAATGCTTGGTATTAAAATCTGAACATGTAGTAGCACATTTTGTTTTAGGAATTGTAATGAACCTGACCTAATGTTTCTTTTATAATTTCACTGTCTAGGATCATTTTTCCTAACGCTATTTCTTATTGTATAGTACTATGGATACAAGAATAACAGGAGATTATAAACTACAAGTTTAAAAAATCCCACCAAAATCTAAATCCCTGATATGAATTTATTGTGTTGTTATTTGACCTATTTTCCAAACGAAGAAGGGATATATTCTCTACTGAGGTTCTTGTTATTCAATAATAATAATAATATTTAAAAATTAATTAATAATTTTGAAATCATTGACTTTTATTCTGTTTCATAAAGACCAGTTATGGAATCATATCTTCATAGTTTCAAATTTGGTATCTAGAGACATTTGAATAATGTTAGAGATTAATGTAATCTGTTTTAAATTACATTTTATAATATAAACAAAAGTATTCTATGAAAGGAAAACCTTGTGTTTAATTACTAATTCCCTCTAGAATGGTATAAAATAAAATATAATGAGCAAGACATGAGAACCAATAATATTTACATATTTTTAATATGCTTTTTGTTAATATTTAATATGTTTTCTAAGGGATTAATATCTTAAAAACACATTTTTATATTCATATGCTGGATAATTCTCAATTTTCTGCTACTTACTCTCCATTGGTTCCAGTGTTTGAAATTTCCCCATGTTTTATGGGATTTAAAAGTTTTCATTTTCTATTTTTATTTCAAAATAAAATTGAATATCTTTAAAGTGACTATATTAGTTACTTGTTCAAAAAACATCAACGTCAGACCGCTTGGGGAGCCAATCGAGAATTTGTTTGCACAGCAAGAATTCTTCTTAGGTAAAACAGATCATTTTGAACAGTCTCTTGGTAACAAGCACTGATTGAGGAGTACAAATATTAATTTAAAAAATTCCACTATAAACAATTGCCAGTCACAATTTCATTTTAAAAGTAAGCTTACAAAATTTAATTTGATTCTAAAGTTTTAAGGGGCTAAAGTTCTTTGTCAAATATGAATAATGTAAATAAAATTGACAACTAATGATAAATTTAACAACTTAATAATTATATTTATTTAATAGTATAACCTAGAACAGGAATGAGTTTCTGTTTAAAATAGGTTTTATGACTTAAAGGAAGATTCATGTTTTCAGATTGTAATGGAGGAAGGTTTTACAGCTGGGACTCCTGAAGAAGAGCTTCTCCATCCTGAATTCCCATATTGAGGCCAGACTGAATAATTACAGTTTTTATTATACCTTGCAACAATGAAATCATAACATACATTTTTGATAACTCTCATTTTGATTCCCTAAGAACAGCAAAGATTTATAGTTACATATAACGAATCTTATCCAAAAGGAAATTTATTGCACAATAATGTGGTTAGAATTTCATTTATAAAGCTTATTTTTTCCTTCCCATATGATATAAATGATGACTAAAATTCTACTTCTGGATTTCAATAGGGGACTGAAATCTTTTTTTCTGGGTTTTTTAGAGTCAATGTTTTGATTCCTGTGGGTAATGAGGAAGATGCTTGGTACAATTCTCCATGCTAGGATGGGAGGGTCTCTGTCTAGAGATATTGTGCAAAAGTTGTTAACCAGTTTAATCATGGAAATTCTTGAAATTTTAAAACCACAATTTTGGTTTTAATCTGATTATTCAGTAGTCCCCATATCTGCTAATCTGTGGAAGGGAGGGGAGTAATTAAGATTTCAACATCTTCTTTACTCTTGTTTATAATTTCATATACTTAAACTTTAAATATGAATTGCTTTCCCTTTTTACACGTTATAAAAATAAGAGGCCCTGTTTACACAGTTTGCATTTTTATGAAATTTGCAGTTTTGAAAAAAAAGCTTTTTAAAAAGTGGCAATTAATGCTTTTCCTTGAATATGCTGTAACTTTAGATTTTCTTTTTCTGAAATAGTCTCTGAATTTAATCCACTAAACATATGAAGATAGAATTTTTATTTAGCATAGAGTAAAACATACTAAGGACTGAAGAAAAGGAATTTTTTTTTCTGGTTCTGCTTAATTTTCTTTGTGCTGGCACCCCCTTTATGACAGCTAACAATATTATATTTAAATTTTATATATTGACAAAATGCAATCTACCTCTGTAAGCATTGTGCCATTCAACAGTACTACTATTAAATTTACATACCACAGTTTAAATTACATCCATTTCAGGAATGGTAAAATGCTAAAACTCAAGTATCTAACCGCCTTACTGGAATGAGTACAATTTACAAATACAATAATTACATTTTAAAACCATTAACAATATTACACCTAGAAGTAAATACTGTAGGACTGGTCATCATGGTATCAGGTCAGGGAAATCATTGCTGAAAGTCATTGACATTTCCAGCAGATATATCCCAAGTGCAGATTTTTGGTTTGTTTTCATCAAACCAAAATTAAAATCTGTTTCTCATACAACAGTTCTCCATTTTATGAATCTCCAAATCCTTGCATAAGATTTTATTAGTTATCTGCCAAGTATTTTCCTGCAAAATAAAACATACAGGTTATCTGCTAGTTCCATAATGCGGTTATTATGTGGGTAACATTTTATTCTTCCTGCCTTACTTCTAGAAGCTAAATATTACATACTCAAGGGGTACAATACTAGCATAAAACACATAAAATTTTTAAAGTTTTCAGTTTTCTAGACCAGTGTGTTGCCTTTTCACATTTCCATATATGAACACTTTGCAGGGGTTTGGATTTTGCCCAGAATAGGTTGGAAGATTTGTTCCTGGATGTGATAATCCAACTTTTTATAGTAGGGGTAATCATATAATTACTTTTCAATGTGGGCCATTTTTGAGAGTGAAAGGAGGCTAATTAATAATTATATCAATACTGCAACCATAAAACCCTGGGTGTATCCCAGCAAATCCTTGACAAACAAATCACCTTAATATTGGGGAATCCCTACCTATAAACTCTCACGTGTGCCCCCAAAGGGGTCTCATGACCACATTTCAGCTCAAGGTAACTGGTTTTGATCTTTGGCCTAGACTTTTTAAAGTTGTTATTGAAATGAAAGATGGATACTCTTAGTCTCAGCTAAGCCTGAGTCTAAAATCTATGAAGATCTGCTGCAGAAAAAGCATTTTCAGGTAAGAGACAAAACAGCATTTATCTTGCTTGTCAGTGTAACAAAATGGCATTTATCTTATTTGTCAATATAACAAAGTAGAATTTATAGCATTAACCTCAGTGTACACACATATATAATGGGAATGACAAGTCAGTAACATGTAAGAACTAGCCAGAGCCATGATAAGTAGGCAGGGCCATTCTAATTTCTGATTTCCCCAGTTTATTGTCCTATTTTTACTTCATTAAACAATTGGTTTGCTTTCTGATTGCAATGGGACATGGGGGTTGGGAGTGGAGAAGAAGAGGAGGAAGATAATCAGAAAATCATAACATATTTCTTCTTAAGGAAGAATAGCTAAGGCAATATTGTTGTTTGCAAATGAGCACACAAGATACTCACTTACCTGCGGCAAACCTTTTTTTGATGAGTGAAAATCTGTACCCTGCTCCAACAAGTTCAATGTCACAGCCAGAAAGAGTGCTTCCTTCACTTGTAAACTGCACAACCAATGGGGAAGGTTTGCTTGGGCCTTCAGATAACTGAAATCTTGCCAATAAAGAACCTACCCCTACAAAAAGAGTATTATTGATAACAGTTTAAAAGATAACAGTCAACACAACATTCTGGATATAATTTTGGAAATTATATTCAAGGTTAAAGTGAAAAATCAGTCTTCCTAGAACATAGTATATGTATATTTCAGGGACAAAACAGTGATGAATAATATTTATCATGAAATATTATTCATGACTTTTAAAATACAGCAATAAAAATGTAATTCAGCCAAATGGTACTTCAAAATTTGGAAGCATGATACTTGGAAGGCAATATATTTCCAGCTTATGATTAATATACAAGGAAAGTGAAAAATATCTAAACTATCAGAGTGTGAGATCTGATACAGAATGAAAACATGTTTCATTAGAAGGTCTCTGCTTCATGTATGGTCTGTTTGATGTGGAGTGTTCAATGGAAAAGAGTAACAGAGGATTCATTGAAGAACTATTTTCTCTTATTGGTAAAAATAATAATACATAACAAAATTAACCGAAATACCTTGATTACTTTTAGTGTTAAGGGTATTTTGATTAATAGGTTTTTAATATCTGACAGTTATTTCAGCTTTATATATTAAATAAAATTAGCCTGTGATTGCATTACCTCCATTTTCTGACTTCTGAGAAATATCAGGAATCTTCCACAGTATTCTTTGTTGGTCAGCATTCCTAAAAATAAAATAGGTAAAAGACTTCTATATATGTAAGGGTTTTTGTTTAATGGATGTCATACTTTTCCAAAGTGTTAATTAATAAAACTGATCTTAAAAATTTTAGCTACAATTTAAGCATTATATATCAATCTATCCATCTATCATCCCTCCTCTTCCCCTCCCTCCTTTCATCCATCCACCCTTCCATCTATCCATCCTTTCATTCATCCATCCATCCACAAATCCTCTGCTTTCTCTTTCTTTACTGTCACAACACTGTCAGAGAGTTAAACATTTAGAGGGCAGTGCAGTTAAAAATTTAACACATCTACTGAAAAAAATAGAAGGGAAGTGTTAGTTGATCAGTTAACTCAGGTAATTTAAATTGAAGCTGTTTTATAGTTGATGTTGTTTTTTTTAATGTTCTTTTTGCTTCTAACAATCATATGGAATCACTGTAATATTTTTCCTTAGGAGAGTAGGCTCTATTTATAGCCATTATTGATACTTGCTGTCTATTCTGTTTCTGTTCCCGTACCTTCTCTAGTGTACCTTGTAATAATACAGAGACTGCAAAATGAAACTCAGGCTCCCTTGTAATTAGGGTCTTAGATGCAGACTAAGGTCCACCAATCACATGCACTAATTAAGACTTGGAGGAAAGAAGTGGGGCAGAGGCCATTTTCTTGATGATTTTGGGGCTGTTTTCTGCTAGTCAGCAGCCTGAGGTGATGTGGGGAATCTTCTTAAACAGTGCTCCAATCCAGTCTCGGTTTTGTAGTTGTTGAGAACAGTTTAGGCAGTGCCAGCAGGAGCTTTCTTATCCTTGGATTCTCATGAGGGTGGTGGATTCTCGAATTCAGTGGCTCCACTGACAGCCTTCTAATTTCTCTCCTTCCTGGTTGCAGCAGAGGTAGCAACTCCTCTGGTGAGTCAGCTCTGCAGTGTTCTGGGAAATATTCTTGGAGATTCAGCCTAAACCTTGTTCTTTTTGTGTATGAACGAAATCCCTGTGTTAAATCATTTTCTGCTTGAAATAGCTATAGCTGTTTCTGTTTTCTGCCCTGAACCCTGACACCCAGGCCTACTGTGATCTCTTCCTATAGGAAACACAAATGTGAAAATGTCTGTTAAGACTTTGCCAGAAGGAGCCCTTTGGTGAAGAGGAAGGGGGCTAGTGGCTCCTTACCAGACTGCTGGTGGAAGCACCGCCTGGAGCTTGGTTACCCCTCCATCCACGGGGACCAAGAACTGCACGTTGTTGAGGGCCACGGCTGTCGTCATTGCATCTGTATTGTATTTGTAATCTATGCGCAGGTCGGTGCTTGCTGGTTCACATCGCCAGTTCACTGCCAAGTTCAGAGGCGTGGACTGAATGCCCTGGGCTGACACCTTGCCAAAGACAGAAAAGAGAACATTTAAGGCTTGACTATTAATCTGAAACAAAGCCAGAAGCTATGATTATGTCCTATGGGAATATTTCATAGATATCAAAAGATCCTTGTGCTGCTCACAAATGAGCAATCAGTAAAAAAAAAATGTCACCATTTTGAGTAAGTGAGATTTGGATGCTTCAGGTAAACAGTTACAGATTAAAAACATAAAACCAATGATGAAAATCTCTATAGCACTTTAGAGTTTACAATTCATTTTATGTCAGTTAGCAGATGGTATCACAGTGCTTAGGAGCTGAGGCCAAGAAGGCAGATAGTCCTGGGTGTGAGTTGTTTCTTTTTAAAGTTGAAGTGCAGTTTCTGTACAATATTATATAAGTTACAGGTGCATAACATAGTGATTCACAGTTTTAAAAAGTATACTTCATTTATAGTTACTAGAAAGTATTGGCTATATTCTCCATGTTGTATAATATATACTTGTACCTTATTTTATACCTAACAGTTTGCACCTCTTAATCTCCTACTAATGCCCTTCCACTAGTGACCACTGGCTTTTTCTCTATATCTGTGAGTTAACTTCTTTTTTTGTTACATTCACTAGTTGGTTGAATTTTCAAGATTCCACATATAAGTGATAAAGTATTTGTCCTTCTCTGTCTGACTTATTTCACTTAGAATAATGTCCTCCAAATCCATCCATGTTGCTGCAAATAATGAAATTTCATTCTTTTTATGGCTGAATAGTATTCTATTGTATACATATAGATATACATATATCCCACATCTTCTTTATCCATTCATCTGTTGATAGAAACAGGCTTTTTCTGTACCTTGGCAAATTGTAGATAATGCTGCTATGAACATTGGGGTGCATGTATCTTTTCAAATTAGTGTTTTTGGTTTTTCAGCTATATCTCAGTATGAGTTCTACTTGTCACTTGCAAGCTGAATGATCTTGGACCAGTCATTAAAAACCTCTCTGTGCCTCTGTTATTTCCTCATCTGCCAAATGAGAATGATAATAACTTTTAAAAGTAGTTACTTTTTAATATTTGGCTACACCATGTGGTATGTTGGAGAAGGCAATGGCACCCCACTCCAGTACTCTTACCTGGAAAATCCCATGGACGGAGGAGCCGGGTAGGCTGCAGTCCATGGGGTCGCTAAGAGTCGGGCACGACTGAGCAACTTCACTTTCACTTTTCACTTTCATGCATTGGAGAAGGAAATGGCAACCCACTCCAGTGTTCTTGCCTGGAGAATCCCTGGGACAGAGGAGCCTCTAGTGGGCTGCCATCTATGGGGTCGCACAGAGTCAGACATGACTGAAGTGACTTAGAAGATGTGGTATGTAGGATCTTAGTACCCTCATGTGTGCATGCTAAGTTGCTTCGGTTGTGTCTGACTCTGTGCAATCCTATGGACTCTAGCCCACTAGTTTCCTCTGTCCATGGGATTCTCCAGGCAAGAATACTGGAGTGGGTTGCCATGCCTTCCTCCAGGGGATCTTCCCACCCAGGGATCAAACCCACATCTCTTACATCTCCTGCATTGGCAGGCTGGTTCTTCACCACTAATGCTTCCTGGGAAGCTCTTGAGTACCTTCACCGGGGATCAAACCCATGCTCCCTGCACAGGAAGGCTGGAGTCTTAATCATTGAACTACTAGAGAAGTCCTGGGAATAAGAATAATATTTATACCTAGAGATGTTAGGATGATTGAAGAAGGTTAGTACCCTCATGTGTGCATGCTAAGTTGCTTCGGTTGTGTCTGACTCTGTGCAATCCTATGGACTCTAGCCCACTAGTTTCCTCTGTCCATGGGATTCTCCAGGCAAGAATACTGGAGTGGGTTGCCATGCCTTCCTCCAGGGGATCTTCCCACCCAGGGATCAAACCCACATCTCTTACATCTCCTGCATTGGCAGGCTGGTTCTTCACCACTAATGCTTCCTGGGAAGCTCTTGAGTACCTTCACCGGGGATCAAACCCATGCTCTCTGCACAGGAAGGCTGGAGTCTTAATCATTGAACTACTAGAGAAGTCCTGGGAATAAGAATAATATTTATACCTAGAGATGTTAGGATGATTGAAGAAGGTGTTTTATATGAAACACTCAGCATAGTGCTTAATATATAATAAGGAATTAACATTTTAATACATGTAACCTATTAATATTCTTATCATATTTGCTCTTCACAAATAGCGAGTTAGACAAAGCAAGTTATGATTACTCTTGTTGGATTTGCCTTTTTAAGGACTTAAACCCAGGTCTTCTAACTGGCAGTACTGCATTCTATGGTCTACTGTCAATTCTAGTTAGAAACAACTGTGAATTTGACTAAGGAAGAGTCAGATTTGAAGAATCAGCAAAAAGTTATAAAATAATAATACTAACTTGAATCTTGGATCCACAGTGAAAATTTGCAAGGTTACTATTTCTACCTTTTACAAGTACACGAGCACTGCAGGGGTTGCGTGGGTGATGTCTGTAGTCTTGAAGTTTTATTCATGGAGTATGAGTTCTGCTGATTTTTATAAACAGTTTTTCATTGGTCTAGCAATGCCTGCATATATGGACACCATGGGGAAGGGTCCTGAAGACAGGCTGCACTTACAGAGTGGGTATGGTTGATTTGGAAACAAAACCAGACATGGATCCTTTTATAAAATGAAGGCATGGCTTTTGATGACACAATTTTAGTTAGATGATCATTATAATAAAAGTTTTAAAACTTTACAATAATCTCTATAATAAACCTTATAATAAAGTTTTTACACTTTATTTTTAGCAGCCTAGTCCTCTGCAAATGAACTCTTATTTAGAAGTCTGTAATTTAAGAGCTCAAAAGCAGAGCAGACTCGCTCTCCCTTGCCATTTCTACACTCTTCTCCTCGGCAGGAGTTCTCAACTTCATAGTAGTGCCTCTGCCCAATGAGGGGCTTTATGGACATGTGACTGGCTCAGCTCACCCACCTGGGGAGGGTGCTACTGGTAGCCAGAAAGTAAACTTGCTTTATTTGAGAGTGATTCCACAAAGTGCTAATAATGCCTCCCACCTAATCCCCTGCATTGTTGAAAAACAATAACAACATTACGAGTAAACCACAACAAAAAGGATTTCTCATTTAAAGCAAAATGGCAGACTTAGGGCTACTTCTGAAATATGTAAGCTGTTAGTTCTCCACAGCTTAAAAAATACCTAGCTGAGAATCATTTTCATCCTTATTTGCAGATAAGGAAACTGAGGCTCAGGGAGATTAAGTGTCCAAGGTCAGTGGACAGTAGGGAAGCTGACAATTCCAGAATTTGGTCTCCTGCCTACATATTAATACTTTACATCAAGTTCATATTGCAATAGGTGCATTCTGTCTATCTTCTAGGCTTTGTCATAATGATGTTTAAAGCTTAGACAATACTATTCTTACTAGAAAAATGTTACACACATTTGTATTTTTGAGAAATGTACCAGCATATAGACACTTCATGTTCAATGGTTTCCTTACAACATGTGAGCCCATGGGTGCATTTTCAGCCTATGGGGTGCATTATAATCACTTGGAGGTCTTGTAAAAATATGTACACCTTGGTCATATCCTTGTCTAACTCAATGAAACTAAGTCATGCTGTGTGGAGCCACCCAAGACAGACAGGTCATGGTGGAGAGGTCTGACAGAATGTGGTCCACTGGAAAAGAAATGGCAAACCACTTCAGTATTCTTGCCTTGAGAATCCCATGAACAGTATGAAAAGGCAAAAAGAAAGAACACTGAAAGATGAACTCCCTGGGTTGGTAGGTGGCCAATATGCTACTGGAGATCATTGGAGAAATTACTCCAAAAAGAATGAGGGATGGAGCCAAAGCTAAAACAACACCCACTTGTGGATGTGACCGGTGATAGAAGCAAGGTCCAATGCTGTAAAGAGCAATATTGCATAGGAACCTGGAATGTCAGGTCCATGAATCAAGGCAAATTGGAAGTGGTCAAACAGGAGATGGTAAGAGTGAACGTCGACATTCTAGGAATCAGCAAACTAACATGGACTGGAATGGGCGAATTTAACTCAGATGACCATTATATCTGCTACTGTGGGCAAGAATCCTTTAGAAGAAATGGAGTAGCCATAATAGTCAACAGAAGAGTCCAAAATGCAGGACTCGGATGCAATCTCAAAAACAACAGAATGATCTCTGTTCATTTCCAAGGCAAACCATTCAATATCACTGTAATCCAAGTCTAGGCCCCGACCAGTTATGCTGATGAAGCTGAAGTTGAACTGTTCTATGAAGACCTACAAGACATTTTAGAACTAACACCCTAAAAAGATGTTTTTTTTCATTATAGGGGACTGGAATGCAAAAAGGAAGTCAAGAGATACCTGGAATAACAGGCAAATTTGGCCTTGGAGTACAGAATGAAGCAGAGCAAAGGTTAATAAGAGTTTGGCCAAGAGAACACACTGGTCATAGCAAACACCCTCTTCCAACAACACAAGAGAAGACTCTACACATGGACATCACCACATGGACAACACTGAATACAGACTGACTATATTCTTTGCAGCCAAAGATGGAGAAGCTCTATACAGTCAGCAAAAACAAGACTGGGAGATGATCGTGGCTTAGACCATGAACTCCTTATTGCAAAATTCAGACTTAAATTGAAGAAAGTAGGGAAAACCACTAGATCATTCAGGTATGACCTAAATAAAACCCCTTATGACTATACAGTGGAAGTGAAAAATAGATTTAAGGGACTAGATCTNGGAGCTGACTGTGGCTCAGATCATGAACTCCTTATTGCCAAATTCAGACTTAAATTGAAGAAAGTAGGGAAAACCACTAGATCATTCAGGTATGACCTAAATAAAACCCCTTATGACTATACAGTGGAAGTGAAAAATAGATTTAAGGGACTAGATCTGATAGACAGAATGCCTGATGAACTATGGATGGAGGTTTGTGACATTTCACAGGAGACAGGGATCGAGACCATCCCCAAGAAAAAGAAATGCAAAAAAGCAAAATGACCGTCTGTAGAGGCCTTACAAATAACTGTAAAAAGAAGAGAAGCAAAAAGCAAAGTAGAAAAGGAAAGACATACCTGTTTGAATGCAGAGTTCCAAAGAACAGCAAGGAGAGATAAGAAAGGCTTCCTCAGCGATCAATGCAAAGAAATAGAGGAAAACAATAGAATGGGAAAGACTGGAGATCTCTTCAAGAAAATTAGAGATACCAAGGGAACATTTCATGCAAAGATGGGCTCAATAAAGGACAGAAATGGTAGGGATCTGACAGAAGAAAATATTAAGAAGAAGTGGCAAGAATACACAGAAGAACTGTACAAAAAAAATCTTCACAACCCAGATAATCATGATGATATGATCAGTCACCTAGAGCCAGACATTCTGGAATGTGAAGTGAAGTGGGCCTTAGGAAGTATCACTATGAGCAAAGCTAGTGGAGGTAATGGAATTCCAGTTGAGCTATTTCAAATCCTATAAGATGATGCTGTGAAAGTGCTGCACTCAATATGCCAGAAAATCTGGAAAACTCAGCAGTGGCCACCGGACTGGAAAAGGTCAGTTTTCATTCCAATTTCAAAGAAAGGCAATGCCAAAGAATGCTAAAACTACCATACAATTGCACTCATCTCACACGCTAGTAAAGTAATGCTCAAAATACACCAAGCCAGGCTTCAGCAATACGTGAACGGTGAACTTCAGATATTCAAGCTGGTTTTAGAGAAGGCAGAGGAACCAGAGATCAAATTGCCAACATCTGCTGGATCATGGAAAAAGCAAGAGAGTTCCAGAAAAACATCTATTTCTGCTTTATTGACTATGCCAAAGCCTTTGACTGTGTGGATCACAATACACCATGGAAAATTTTGAAAGAGATGGGAATACCAGACTACCTGACCTGCCTCTTGAGAAACCTGTATACAGGTCAGGAAGCAACTGTTAGAACTGGACATGGAACAACAGACTGGTTCCAAATGGAAAAGGAGTACATCAAGGCTGTATATTGTCACCCTGCTTATTTAACTTATATGCAGAGTACATGAGAAAGTCTGGGCTGGAAGAAGCACAAGCTGGAATCAAGATTGCTGGGAGAAATATCAAGAACCTCAGATATGCAGATGACACCACCCTTATGGCAGAAAGTGAAGAAGAACTAAAGAGCCTCTTGATGAAAGTGAAGGAGGAGAGAGAAAAGGTTGGCTTAAAGTTCAACATTCAGAAAACTCAGATCATGGCATCCGGTCTCATCACTTCATGGCAAATAGATGGGGAAACTGTGGCTGACTTTATTTTTCTGGGCTCCAAAATCACTGCAGGTGGTGACTGCAGCCATGAAATTAAAAGACGCTTACTCCTTGGGAGGAAAGTTATGACCAATCTAGACAGTATATTAAAAAGCAGAGACACTACTTTGTCAACAAAGGTCCATCTAGTCAAGGCTATGGTTTTTTCCAGTGGTCATGTATGGATGTGAGAGTTGGACTATAAAGTAAGTTTAGAACCAAGAAATTGATGCTTTTGAACTGTAGTGTTGGAGAAGACTCATGAGAGTCCCGTGGTCTGCAAGGAGATCTAACCAGTCCATCCTAAAGATCAGTTCTGGGTGTTCATGGAAGGACTGATGTTGAAGCTGAAACTCTGATACTTTGGCCACCTGATGTGAGGAGCTGACTCATTTGAAAAGACCCTGATGCTGGGTATGATTGAGGGCAGGAGGAGAAGGGGATGACAGAGGATGAGATGGTTGGATGGCATCACCGAATCGATGGACATGCGTTTGAATAAACTCTGGGAGTTGGTGATGGACAGGGAGGCCTAGCATGCTGTGGTTCATGAGGTCGCAAAGAATCAGACACGACTGAGCAACTGAACTGAACTGAACTGGTTACATCCTGAATTAATTAAAAAAAATCCTGAGAGTGTCAGGGCTCAGAAGATGTCTCTGTCCCTGTCATTGCTATCTCTAACCCTCTCTTCTTCCCTATCTTCATCTCTATTTATCTATAAATAAATTTTTATATAAATATCTATCTATATCTATATCTATAATTAAGATCATCTCAGAATCAGCATTGTTTTTAATTCTCCTGGTGGTTTTAAAGTGCACTCATGTTTGGGATGTACTGATTTCTATTAAAAAGTACAACTTTCAAAAGTAATAATTTAGTTTCCTCATCTTAAGCAAAATAATTTGAGCATATTTAATCACAAAAATTGCAATACTCAAACAATAACCTAGGAGATCAAGTGGCTGGGAATCAGTGGGATACTCAGGCTCTGTAGAATCCTGTTTTGAAACAGGATTATTAGATCAGTGATAATCTTGGGTAAAGGGCAATCCTAAACACAGAAAGAAAGTTCTCATATCCTGTAATGTGTTGTACCAAATATTCTTTTAACTTAAAACTATTTCTTTTTATAAAATTAATTAATTTATTTTAATTGGAGGCTAATTACTTTACAGTATAGTAGTGGTTTTTGCCTTACACTGACATGAATCAGCCATGGGTGTACAATTGTCCCCCATCCTGAATCCCCCCTCCCATCCCATCTCTCAGGGTTGTCCCAGTGTACCAGCTTGGAGTGCCCTGTTTCATGCATCAAACTTGGACTGGTGATCTGTTTCACATATGGTAATATACATGTTTCAGTGCTATTCTCTCAAATCATCCCACCCTGGCCTTCTCCTGCAGAGTCCAAAAGTCTATACTTTATATCTATGTCTCTTTTGCTGTCTCCCATATAGAGTCATTGTTACCATCTTTCTACATTCCATATAAATGCATTAGTATACTGTATTGGTGTTTTTCTTTCTGACTTACTTCACTCTGTATAATAGGCTCCAGTTTCATCCACCTCATTAGAACTGATTCAAATGTGTTCTTTTTAATAGCTGAGTAATATTACATTGTGTATATGTACCACAGATTTCTTATTTTCTACATTCCATATAAATGCATTAGTATACTGTATTGGTGTTTTTCTTTCTGGCTTACTTCACTCTGTATAATAGGCTCCAGTTTCATCCACCTCATTAGAACTGATTCAAATGTGTTCTTTTTAATAGCTGAGTAATATTACATTGTGTATATGTACCACAGATTTCTTATCAATTCATCTGCTGATGGACATCTAGGTTGCTTCCATGTCCTGCCTATTATAAATAGTGCTGTGATGAACATTGGGGTAAACGTGTCTCTTTCAATTCTGGTTTCCTCGATGTGTACGGCCAGCAGTGGGATTGCTGGGTTGTATGGGAGTTCTATTTCCAGTTTTTTAAGGAATCTCCACACTGTTCTCCATAGTGGCTGTACTAATTTGCATTCCCACCAACAGTGTAAGAGGGTTCCCTTTCTTCTCACCCTCTCCAGCATTTATTGTTTGTAGACTTTTTGATAGCAGCCATTCTGACCGGCATGAGATGGTACCTCATTGTGGTTTTGATTTGCATTTTTCCGATAATGAGTGATGTTGAGCATCTTTTCATGGGTTTGTTAGCCATCTGTGTGTCTTTGGAGAAATGTCTATTTAGTTCTTTGGCCCATTTTTTGATTGGGTCATATATTTTTCTGGTATTGAGCTACATGAACTGCTTTGAGATTAATTAATATATTTTTGAGATTAATTCTCTGTCAGTTGCTTAATTTCCTATTATTTTCTCCCATTCCGAAGACTGTCTTTTCACCTTGCTTATAGTTTCCTTCATTGTGCAAAAGCCTTTAAGTTTAATTAGGTCCCATTTATTTATTTTTGCTTTTATTTCCAGTATTCTGGGAGGTGGGTAATAGAGGATCCTGCTGTGATTTATGTCAGAGAGTGTTGCCTATGTTTTCCTCTAGGAGTTTTATAGTTTCTGGTATTACATTTAGATCTTTAATTCATTTTGAGTTTATTTTTGTGAATGGTGTTAGAAAGTATTCTAGTTTCATTCTTTTACAGATGATTGACCAGTTTTCCCAGCACCACTTGTTAAAGAGATTGTCTTTTCTCCATTGTATATTCTTGCCTTCTTTGTCAAAGATAAGGTGTCCATAGGTACATGGATTTATCTCTGGGCTTTCTATTTTGTTCCATTGATCTATATTTCTGTCTTTGTGCCAGTACCATACTGTCTTGATGACTGTGGCTTTGTAGTAGAGCCTGAAGTCAGGCAGGTTGATTCCTCCAGTTCCATTCTTCTTTCTCAAGACTGCTTTGGCTATTTGAGGGTTTTTGTATTTCCATACAAATTAATGAAATTATTTGTTCTAGTTCTGTGAAAAAATACCTTTGGTATCTTGACAGAGATTGTACTGAATCTATAGATTGCTTTGGGTAGTATACTCATTTTCACTATATTGATTCTTCTGATCCATGAGCATGGTATATTTCTCCATTATTTGTGTCATTTTTTATTTCTTTCAACAGTGTTTTATAGTTTTCTATATATAGGTCTTTTGTTTCTTTAGGTAGATTTATTCCTAAGTGTTTTGTTCTTTTTGTTGCAATGGTGAATGGAATTGTTTCCTTAATTTCTCTTTCTGTTTTTTCGCCATTAGTGTATAGGAATGCAAGGAATTTTTGTGTGTTAATTTTATATCCTGAAACTTTCCTATATTCATTGATTAGCTCTAGGAATTTTCTGCTGGTGTCTTTAGGGTTTTCTGTGTAGAGGATCATGTCATCTGCAAACAGTGAGAGTTTTACTTCTTTTCCAATCTGGATTTCTTTTATTTCTTTTTCTTCTCTGATTGCTGTGGCTAAAATTTGCAAAACTATGTTGAATAGTAGTGGTGAGAACAGGCACCCTCGTCTTGTACCTGACTTTAGGGGAAATGCTTTCAATTTTTCACCATTGAGGGTAATGTTTGTTGTAGGTTTATCATATATGTTTTTTATTATGTTGAGGTATGTTCCTTCTATGTCTGCTTTCCAGAGAGTTTTTATCATAAATGGATGCTGAATTTTGTCAAAGGCGTTCTCTGTGTCTATTGAGATAATCATGTGGTTTTAATCTTTCAATTTGTTAATGTTAACCTTAAATTATTTCTTAAGATAAGTTTCATTAGAATTGATTTTGTGGAACTATCACGTTATTTAAAAAATCCAACTTACTCACATTTAGTTGTTTAAAATAACAGATTTTAGTACAGTAATGTTCTTAACAAAATTCTGTTTAGCAACTGTTGTGTCTGATTCTTTGTGACCCTAGTGGATTGTAGCCTACCAGGCTCCTCTGCCCGTGGAATTTTCCAGGCAAGAATACTGGAGTGGGTAAACATTTCCTTCTCCAGAGGAGCTTTCTGAATCAAGGATTGAACCCATGTCTCATGCACTGCAGGCAGATACTTTACCACTCTGCCACCTAGGAAGCCCCCTTAACAAAATAACAGTAAACTATTTTGTCAATATTTGGAATTTAATTGACATAGTTTTCTGCAAATTCATTTTTGTGGCATGTTTCCCTAAATTTGAATAAATTTTTTTTTTACTTTTAAGTTTCAAATAATATATGAATATTCTAAATATTCACTCTACACAGCCTTTTATGATCTCTATATTCTTATAGATTATAGCTTTAAGTAATATTTAAAGAAATGTTACTTTACATTTATTTAATGTTAAGTATGTTAGAATTGTCAGCTACAAATTGGCACTTGCCTTCTACCTCTACAAAGATTAAATCATATGCTGCTGTAACTGCTGATTTTCAACAGCCCCTGAAAGAAGTTTAGGGTGGAGAGCAGAAATGAGGTACTTAGTGGTCTGGGGAAAACCAGCAGAACAGGTCTTCTGTTAGATATTTTTCAGAGCTGATTTTATGAGCCCAGTTCTCCTCATATTTAGAAAAGCACTAAAATCCTTCATGGTGATATTGAAGAAGGAATTCATAGGGCCTGGGCTCCATCTTAGGCCTGTTCATGCTGATCATGCTCAGCCACCTTTCCAATGGACTTTGAACTCTGTATTTAGTGCTTATGAAAACAACAACAGAAGGATAAGACCCCCTCCAGACAGGGGAACCTTGAAGATCATATCTAGGTTACTCATTGCCTAAGAGAAAACATACACTAATCACCCCTTCCTCCAGACAGGCCATAAATTTTTCTGTATCAATCGGAGTGTAACCTTGGGTTTATTGATTATTGGCTAATTGTTTGACTGTTGGAGCACATGAGCATACAGCACGTGAATGATGGGGTTATTGGGATTGTATTTTCCTTGGTTTATGTAAGTCTCAAGGAATTTGGAGTGGTGGGTTCAGACACGTACACATGGGGTATAAAAGATTTTCACAAATGCTGGTGGGGGTCCTTGGCTAAGAGGAGGTTCTGCCTTGGGCCCGCCGGTGTAATAAACTGCACTCCACTATCTGCATTGTCCTTCTGAGTGAGTTTGTTTCCCGGAATGCATGGCTACAGCAATATCTGCTCCTCATGATAGCAGTAACCTTCATAGGACTAGCAGAAACCTGCAAAAAAATATGTGCTTAATCGCATGTACTTTCCCTTCACCAAAATTAAATACATACTGACTTCCCTCCTACTTCTTTGTTACAATTTCTCAGAGTTATCTGAAATGCTGCCTCCAAGACTATAGTTCTAATTTTGCCCCAAATAAAACTTGACTCACAACTCTCACATTGTACATTTTTTTAAAGTTGACAAAATATACATTTGTAATATGAAAGAGGCACCCTGACCATATAAACAGTCTTACCTGATATTTGAGCATGTCCACATTATAATACGTAGCCTGGGGTTTTTGTTCCGACACTTTCTTTAGGTGAGTCATCAAATTTGGCATGTTTACCCAGAATTCCTTGGCATTGGCATCATTTTGGGTATTATCGCTATTTAATTGGGAAGAAAAACTGATTGAGTAGCATCTTGTGAAAAACACAAAAGACAAAGCATCTTGGCAAATTATCATCTGATTTCTAGCTCAATCTTTGAGAATTTATACAGAGTATATTATTAACAATAGTAGAGTTGTCGCCCTGAATGGTATTATGTTAATAAGTACCCATGAAAGTGAAAGTGTTAGTCACTCAATTGTGTGCGACTCTTTGCAACCCATGGACTGTAGCTCACCAGGCTCCTCAGGAATTCTCCAGGCAAGAATACTGGAGTGGGTTGCCATTTCCTTCTCCAGGGATTCCAGGGGTCAAACCCAGGTCTCCTGCATGCAGGCAGATTCTTTACCACCTAAGCTATCAGAGAAGCCCATGAATAGCCACAGCGAGGCATTACTGTATTGCTGTAAATCCCAGTGAGTACCCAGTGATATTAACCAATCATCATGATAACTGGTTGCTTCAAAGAGTGAATTATTTATTAACCCAAATTTAATAGCTCTAATACATCACCACTGTTTCCTCTAAATTAGTCAGTTAATGCAGTCAAGGAGTCATATACATTGATTTTCTTTGAATTTACTTCAACAGTCGGTTCTCAGAAATTCTGATTTAAATATTTGGCTCTAAGTAAACACGTTCTTTGTCTCCAACTGAGGAGAAAAGTGTGTTACTAAAATTATCATGCTCCATTTTTAATATTCACAGTAGTTCATCTAAGAGCATCTAAATCATACAAAGTCACCTCACTTACAAAATGATCCTGGAATTTAAATGATAATAACCATGGCACTTACACTAGAGAGTGCAGTCTTGGTGAATTAAATGAGTTTTGTATCCCTAGGGGAGTTGATAGCTTCCCCTGATGTTTCTTGAAAATGCTTGCCTCAATGGCAAAAGAATCAGGCAAGACTGTGAAAAGCATTTGCTCACTTTCTGCATAATGAGGAAATTGAAGGCCCGAGTGTCTAAGTAACTTACTGACATTTCACTTTCAGAATATCCTGTAGAATAAAATAACAGTAGCTAGAATTTTTTGAGTATCTATTACGTGCTAGGCACTCTGTCATCTATGCTACAAACTATTTCACTAATATCTACCATGCAAAGAAAGAAGGATCTTCTTTTCTAAAGACAAGTGAATGTTATAAAAAGAGAAAATTAGAGGGAAAAAGAGTCGCTCAGACTCTTTGCGATCCCATGGACTATCCATGGGAATTTCCAGGCAAGAGTACTGGAGTGGGGACTTCTCCAGGGGACCCAGGAATCGAACCTAGGTTTCCTGCATTGCAGGCAGATGCTTTACCCTCTGAGCCACCAGGGAGAAGGGTGTGATAAAGGCAAATTGTCAATTTCTATGATTCAGCCTCCAGAAGCCAAATATAACCAAGCCTTAAAAATGATCCTGGAAAAAAAAAAAAGATCCTGGTCCAGAGTGGTTGTAGGGCCCAAGTATCAGCAAGACCCCTATGTTCTGTTGTGCTTGACACAGGCTGTTGAGGACAAAGAAAAATCCTATTACTCTGGACAGGTAGGAAGTAGATGGAGAAGACTCTTGGCCCCTTGTCTTTGCCCCTGGCCAAGTCAAGCTAAGGATGCTAATAAAGGCTGTATAAACTGTTGTTATCTAAACATCCAAGTTATCCAGAGCTTCTCGAGGAATAGCTATACAAGGAGGCAGGAGACAAGAATAATAGAAGTTCACCAAAATTAAGTAATTTACTTAAAGTTGAATTGCTAAATAAGTAACAGGGTCAGGATTACAGCCCAGGTCAGTCTTACTGCACTATACCAAAACAGATATGGAATTAATATCCAGCAACATTTTATTTTATTAATGTTAATAAGCTATGGTTTTTCCAGTAGTCATGTACAGATTTGAGAGCTGAACCTAACAGAAGGCTGAGCACTGAAAAATTGATGCTTTTGATCTGTGGTGCTGGAGAAGACTCTTGAGAGCCTGGTGGGCAGCAAAGAGATCTAACAGCCAATCCTAAAGGAAATCAACTCTGAATATTCATTGGAAGGATTGGTGCTGAAGCTGATGCTCCAACACTTTGGCCACCTAATGTGATGAGCCAAGTCATTGGAAAAGACCCTAATGCTGAGAAAGATTGAGGGCAAGAGAAGAAGGGGGTTTCAGAGGATGAAATGGTTGGATGGCATCACCGACTCAATAGACATGAGTTTGAGCAAACCCTGGGAGATAGTGAAGGACAGGGAAGCCTGGCGTGCTGCAGGCCACAGGATTGCAGAGTCGGACACAACTTAGTGACTCAACAACAACAACAACAACAACATTTTATTAAGTTGTGCTAAGTAAATCTGAATAACTGAAAAATCTCAATTATATATTTAACAACACAATAAGCTGAGCCATATGTCTATGATAATTCCTCAGGAAAACTTGCTTTAATAAATAGTTAAGAAAGCTTTGGCAATCCAAAGCTTATACAAAGATGCAATTCTTGAATGCTCAAGAAGACTTGAGAATTCTTTAGATTCGTAATTGGTTTAATGATTGTTCCTAAACATCCTTGGTAAACCAAACCCTTTCATAAGGGAGAAATAGAAATAAATTTCAGTTTGGTCTCTGTCATAGGGATTGCAAACCCAAATGTCTCCAGGGACCAAGCTGGTAACCTAAATGTTTTCAATAAAGATAATAGGATTAAGATGACAGATGAAAGGAGTCTTGAGCTGTGTTTGAGAATAATGTTGGGTCCCATTGCCTTTTAAAAACTAGGTGTGGTAGTAGTGGTGGTGGAGCTTCACTGTATAATAAACACCAAACAGGCTGCAGGACTAATGGGTCACCAGTCATAGCCCTGGGCTTCCCCAGTGATTCAGCTGTTAAGAGTCTGCCTGCTATGCAGGAGATGCAGGAAATACCGGTTCAATCCCTGGGTGTGGAAGATTCCCTGGAGGAGGAAATGGCAACCCAATCCCGTATTCTTGCCTGGAGGATCCCATGGACAGAGGAGTCTGATGGACTACAATCTGTGGGGTCTCAAAGAGTGGAACATGACTGAGCACACATGCAGGCAATCACAGCCCTAACACAATCATCAAATACATTTAATAAAGTCCAAATTAATGAGAGCTTTTGTTTTGTTTAGAAAACAGTTTAAGGGTCTATATAATGTTTTGTCAAACAGGAATATTCTCAGGCTGATATTTAATTCAATTCATAAGACTAAAGTATTAATATAAATATAAAACTCTGATATATATATATATATATATATGCCTAAGAACTTTGTAACATATCTGCCTAAAAATGCAACAAAAACTATGACTATCCCACCAGTGATGTTTACAAACAAACTGGTGAAATAGTGGCACACAATTCCTAATTGCAGATGGAGGAACCTAGAAAAATAAAATTAACTGGCTCAATGTGCACATCAAAAGCACAGAGGAAACCGAAATAAAAAGTTGTTCATTTCCAGTCTTGGCCATTTCAGGTTTATCTTTCACTTCATAGGTGAGCATGAGCATTTCATTTATATTTTTAAGCCTGGAATCAGGTTTACCAGTTAAACCATCGTAAAGACTAACGAGAAGGAGGTGATTTTGGTCATCATCTGAAAGACCTGTGACTGTTTTTTCATCACTGGAGTGAAAAAGTGTCATGCAGTCAAGAAAGAGAGTGACTGTATTGGCCCTCAAATCCAAATGATCTTAGCTATTTCTTCATAAATATCCAGCTTGATAAATTTCTTTAAATTATAGTTGAATTGTTCATTCATTCAACAAGTACTCTTCAAGTCCTTATTGGGCACAGTGGAAGGTACTGAGGATATGGTGGTGATCCAACAGATGTGTTGTTCTATTCCCTCATGTGTTTTACAGTCTAGTGGGGAAGGTGGATGAAGGAAGAAAGCAAGCAGATATATAATTACTGGTTTTAGTAAGTGTGACAATGGAAAGAATAGGAATCTTGAGAGAGAATAACAAGGTTACATGATTTAGTTTGGGAGTGGGGAGGAGAGTGGGATGGTCAGGCAAGGCTGAGTGGAGCTGAGATCTGTAGGATGAGTAGGAGTTTGGTAGAGAAGAGTGCAAACCTTACTGAAGGCAGAGTAATCAAGTGTACAAAACTTTGATGTAGGAAAGGACTCAGCCATTCCCAAGACGGGCAGGTATGGCTGCAGCTACAAGGATTCCGAAGAGGATGGTGGGAGATGAGGATAGACAGACAGGCAAGAGTGGATGAATCAGGACCTTGAAGGCAATGTAATGTGAAGCCTCCAGAAGGTTATAAGGGAGGACAACCTGATTTACATCCAAAGAGCTGGCTGTTGTGTATAAGAGTGGGGCAAGACTGGAGGCAGAGAGGGGCAGAGGAAAGCACTGGCTGTGGTCCAGGGAAATGATGGTTATCATCTGGACAGAAGTCATGATAAAGGGAAAATGTGGCCATTTTAGAGACAGAATTTTAGATGGAACATCAGGACTTGTTGATGGAAAAACTACCAAGAATGTTTCTTTTTGTCGCATCCATTGCCAATAACAAACATGTATAGTGGATCACTTTTAATAGTATGTATGTGTGTATGTGTTGTGTGAACATGGATATGCACATATATGACAAAACACTACGTTTGTATTTATATAAACAAATTTAGAAAAGCTTCTTTGATGCCAAACAGGTAATGTTCCATCAAAACAATTACCATTACAGTGTAATGTATTACACATCTCACAAAGAGATTTTTAAGCTTATGTGAAGAGTAGCTTACAGTTCAGATATCATTTGATTTTTAAAAGATGCCAATACATTAAATGGATTTTATTCCTTTTATTATGCTCATTTCCCATCATCCTCATCCATTGTCTACCAGTGATAAGCAATAAATAATAAATTTTATTATTCTAAATGTCTAATATTAAATTTTATTATTCTAAAGTCTCTTTAGCCACTTGAGATAGTTGGCCATTAAAAAAATATATATATACATATATATGTATACATATATAATGCACACACAGATATATACAGAGCTCTGGGATTTAATCTATAAATATATCTGAATAACAATAATTTCTCTACAATGTTTCTGTTTTGCCAAGGTACATCTCTCATCGAAGAATAACATGGTAAGACACCTACATCTTTAAAAAATTTGTGGAAAATATATTTACCAGCAGAGAAGTTGGGGATTTGGCAGGACGTGTTCTAACCTGCTGAAATTTATCACCCGAAAAGTCAGAGCAGCTGGCGATGGATTGTTGGCAAAGTGTCTGGTGATCCCGGCAGGAAAAGACAACACCATTTCTCCAGTAATCTTCACGATACATCTGGCATGTCACAACACGTGAGAGGAAAGAGGAAACCCAGGTCAACATGCTGTGAATCAAAGCAGTTGTGAAAAGCAAAGATTTCTGTAATACTATGACATAGCAGAAGAGAGAAAAAGTAAACTCTTACAATTCACTCTGAGTTACTAACTCATTTGTAAGACTTGAGGACTCAAAGTTTTGTATTAACACTTACTTCAAAAGGTGGCTGTTTTGTTGAAGGTGTTTTTGCATTGTTAGAATAAAACAGCTTTTCTTTTCCTGTAGAAAAGTCTTTACGTTCACCTCACAAATAGAATAATTTATCCTGGTGGCTCTCTCTCTGTTTGATTTCTGAATTGTTAGCAGTATATTTGAAGATATTAAACTACACAGTGTTGTCACACTATTCATTGGGATTTATTTTAGCTCTCAACTAACATGATTGATGCCTTCATTATGTTCTTTTATGGACCCACGGGGTAAACTTTTTGCTTCCCGCTTAATTAGATCTTCATTCCATTAACTTGTCTATTTGGTTGAAACCATAAAATCAGTCACATACATAAGTTAATACAGCTGGATGATAATTTGGAAGGAAGAATAATCCTTTTATTTTTTTTAAAAAGCTTTATTTAGCATCACTAATTATTAGAGAAATGCAAACCAAAAATACAATGAGATATCACATCACACTGATGAGAATGGACATCACCAAAAAATCTACAAACAATAAAGCTTGAAGAGGGTGTGCAGAAAAGGGAACCCTTCTACACTGCTGGGAATCTAAATTGGCACAACCATTAAGGAGAACAGTATAGAGGTTCCTTAAAAAACTAAATATAGAATTGCCATCTGATCCAGCAATCCCACTTCTGGGCTTATATTGGGATAAAACCATAATTCAAAAAATACATGCTCCCTAATGTTCACTGCAGCACTATTTATAATAGCCACGACAGGGAAGCAGCCTGAATGTCCATCAACACAGAGGTGAGAAAACAAGATATGGTGCCCGCATAATAGAATGGGATATTACTCAGCCATAAAAAAGAATAAAATCATGCCACTTGCAGCAACACTGGATGAACCTAGAGATTTTCATACTGTGTGAACTAAGTCAGACAGAGAAAGGTAAATATCACATATCACTTATAGATGGAATCTAAAAAAAATATGACAAATGAACTTACTTACAGAACAGAAATAAAGTCACATATGTAGAAAACAAACTTATGGTTACCATGGGGTATGCCAGGGAGGGATAAATTGGGAGGTTGGGATTGACATATACACACAAATCCATGTAAGATAGATAACTAACAAGGACCTACTGCACAGCACAGGGAATTCTACTCTGAAATGATCTTATGGGAACAGAATCTAAAAAAGAGTAGATATGTATACAGGCATAACTGATTCACTTTGCTGTATACCTAAAACTAAGACAACATTGAAATTAACTGTAATCTAATAAAAATTAAAAAAAATGAAAAGAGCCTTCAGTTCAGTTTAGTTCAGTCGCTCAGTCGTGTCTGACTCTACGACCCCATGAATCGCAGCATGCCAGACCTCCCTGTCCATCACCAACTCCCGGAGTTCACTCAGACTCACAACCATCAAGTCTGTAATGCCATCCAGTCATCTCATCCTCTGTCATCCGCTTCTCCTCCTGCCCCCAATCCCTCCCAGCATCAGAGTCTTTTCCAATGAGTCAACTCTTCGCATAAGGTGGCCAAAGTATTGGAGTTTCAGCTTTCGCATCATTCCTTCCAAAGAAATCCCTTATTGAAATATAATTGATATACAACTGGCACTTATTTATAATTTTTGACATAATGTACATCTGTGAAACGATCACACAATCAAGATAGTCAAGATCTCCAACGTCCCTAAAAGTTTCATCTTGTGTTTTTGTTTTTCTCTCCTGTACTTTTTCATCCTTTCCTCCTTATCTCTTGGCAATTGCTAATATATTTTCTGACAGTACACATTAGTTTGGACTGTCTAAAATTTTTATATAAACAGAATCAAAAGGTGTGTGATTTTTTTGATCTGGCTTTTTCCGCTCGGCATAATTATTTTGAGTTTCACTCACATAGTGTGGCAATCAATAGTTCATGTCTTTTTATTGCTGGGTAGAATATGGATATACCACAGGCAATTAAAAAAATTCCTTTATTGAATAACATTTGAATCTTTCTTTTTTTTGTCCATCACAAATAAATGTGTGATGAATATGTGTGTACAAGTCTGTCTGTGGGCACATGCTCTTATTTCTCTTGGATAAATATGAGTGAAATGATTAGATCACATGGTAGGTGTAACTTTAACTTTTTAAGAAACTGCCAAACTGTTTTCTGAAGTGGAAAACATAGCTGAGTATGAGAGTTTTAATTCCTTCACATCCTCACCAACACTTGGTAGGTCTTTTTTAATTTTAGTCATTCTAATAGGTGAGTAATGGTATCTCATTGTTTAATCTGCATTTCCCTAATGGCTAAGGATGTTAGGATCTTTTTGTGTATTTCTTTGTGATTTACCTACTTGGATGAAGTATCTGCTTAAACTTTCTGCCAAGTTTATAAACTGAGTTTTCTATTCTCTTACTGAATTTTGAGAGTTTTCTGCACATTCTAGATACAAATATTTTTAACAGATATATGCTTTGCAAAGATTTTTTCCCAGTCTGGCTTGTTTTTCTTTCTCTTTAGAGTATTAATAACTTTGAAGAAGTTTTTTTTTTTTCAAAGAGCAGACCTTTTTAATTCATCAATTTATTCTTTTATGGGTTTTAGTTAATCAGTTCATTCTTTTGGAGTCTTATCTAAGAAATCATAGATAAACCTGAAAGTCACAAAAATTTCACCTATTTTATTCCAGAAATTTTTAATTTTGTTTTACATTCAGTGTTGTGATCCATTTTTAGCTAATATTTGCATATTTTCTGTGAGGTATAGGTCCGAGTTTATTTTTTAGTTGTGTGGATGAATATATCTAATCATCGTACTACCATCTGTAGAATTTATCCACTTGGCAATTTTGTTAAAATTCAGTTGTCCACATATGTGTAGGTCTATTTCTAAATTCTCTGTTCTGTTCCATTGATCTAGTCTGTCCATCTTTATACTAAAACCACAACCAATATGTCTTGATACTGTAGCTTTTAAATTGTTCTGAAATCAAGTAACATTATTCTACCAACTTTGTACTTTTTCAAAAATGTTTTGCCTATTTTAGGTCCTTTGTATTTCCACATGAAATTTAGGATCTCTGTGTCAATTTCTAAATAAAACTAATGGAGTTCCAATTCACTCTCTACTGCCTGCTTTTAGAGAATTAGTATCGGGCCCTTAAAATGTGTATTTTTTCTTGGCCAACAGGCACTATGTTATATTCTGTCAGTAGAGGGCACTAGAGAGACATTGCAAAACGAAGCAATTTTTTTTTTCTCTCTCTCTCTTCCTCCTCGCAGTGTGCTTGCTGGGCAGGCTCCTTGCGTACTCAGGGCTGACCTAGAGCTAGGCTCCTGCAGTGCAGGCGGGACGGGGCGCCCCGGGTGTGGTGCTGCGACCCCGGTGACACTGGCAGACTCATAGCGTCTGGCTCCTGAGGCGCCTGCGGCTGGGCTGCCCCAGGGCCCAGACGGGGCCCGCGGCTGCAGACTCCACCGCACACTTTCTCCACTGCCGGCTTCTCCCGAGCCCGGAGCCCTTAGCTTCCTCGGGCGCCCCCCTCAGCCAGGTTTGCAGTGTAGCGTGCTCAGTGAGACTTCTCCCACGCACAGCTGTGAGGCCAGTGGGCTCTCTGTATACCCATGGCCCGGGTACTTGCCAGGAAGTCAGTCGGAGCAATCATAGGGCACACCTCACCTCTCAGGGTGACTGTCCTTTCCCTGAGGTCCCATGTCTTGCAAATTATTGTTTCATGTATTTTGTCCGTTTCGAAGTGTTTTCAGGTAGAAGGGTCAATTGGTTACTCCATCTTGACCAGAAGCAGAAACCTCAAAATGATTCTTCTTCTTTGGGAAATAATAAATATTTATGAGTGGACTTCTTATGACTTTCGGATCCATCTGGATGACTGACCCTTGCACTGTTCCCTAGTGTACTTTCTAGGGAAATTGAGCTTGGCCAATGAAAGCTTGGCTCACGCTTGAATACAGGAAGCTCTATGTGTCCTACGAGGTGAGGTGAAGTCGCTCAGTCGTGTCCGACTCTTTGCGACCCCGTGGACTGTAACCTACTAGGCTTCTCCGTCCATGGGATTCTCCAGGCAAGAATACTGGAGTGGATTGCCATTTCTTTCTCCAGGGGATCTTCCCAACCCAGGGATCGAACCCAGGTCTCCTGCATTGGGGGCAGACGCTTTAACCTCTGAGCCACCAGGGAAGCCCAAGTATATGTGTCCTATACTCACCTTGTATGCGGTGTAACTGTGACTGATGAGACACAAATGGCTCAGGTGAGATGTCCTTGGTACACATTCAAAACAGCTGTGTGAAGAACTGCTATAGCCTTGTCGTGCAAAGTTGGGTTTGGGTTAGAGGTGGAGGGGCAGGTAAGCGTCCTAAAGTTACGCTTTTCCCTCTCAGGTATTATCATCTCTAACTCTGAACTGCTCTTAATGAGAAATTTGGTGTCTGGGAGTTTGCCCCTCCATCTCTCTCTGAGAATACAGCTGATCTCCCAGTTTGGTGTCAACTCAGCTGTCTTCCTTCTCTATGTGTTAGATTCATGAGCCTTGCTTGATTACTGGTGATGAATTCGTACTAAGCCTGGAATTTTCCTTAAGCTGAGTCTACCCAACATTTTACAACATATGAGACATGAAAAATTGTATTTGACAACTCTAGAAGAAAACAACAGCTAGCCAGAGCACTTTAAAAATCAGACTGTAGCATCTACCATCACTGAGTATATTGTTAGCAGCAGTGGCTCGAATGCTTTTTATTTAGTAAGGACTCTGTTCAGTTTCTTTTCCAGGTTCTGCAAAATGAGCTCTACATGGTGTCATGATAGAGGATAAAGTTTGTTTTTTGAAAGCAAGTCATCAAGAGGAGGGGGTGGTATTTATTAACTCAATAAACATTTATTGACTCATATGTAAGTTGTTTGTTTGAGCGGGAAGGCAATCAAAAAATGAGCAAAACAGCCTCTGTCTTCAAAGGGCTTACAATGTTGGGTGGATGATGAGACAAGTTGTCAGTATAAGCCAATATAATAATCACCCACGCTCCTGACCTACATTTTATTTCTGTACTTTATCTCAATTGTCAGAGTCAGATCTTTGATGATTTATTAATCCACTCAGTCTAAATCATCTGAAAATTTCTATATATAATTAATATTTTCAACCTATACACACTCATTAAAGAAAATTCTTTGTTCAACAGTAATGACTGTCCTCTTCAGTGAGTGATGTGGGTATATTTCATGTGAGTTTAAATCATGGAAATCTGAAATACTTCAAATGGAAATATTAACACATGTACTTTATGAAGTAAATGTGAAATCATATGAATCCCCACAAATTTGTCTAGAAGACAAAATTTCAAGGTCAACTGGTCAAGTGGCTCATGAATTGGGTTGTCCCTTTTGCCACAGGCAGCATTTTGATAGCTGGTCAACAGAAATGCTGGCCTATTTTGGTCAGGAAATGTGTGGACTTATGTGAGGTCATCAGAAATGTATCCCTTACATAAAATGTCTCTTCTACTGCTTTGACAACTAAACCCATGGGTTTCTTTTCAAGCATAGACTTCTGTTCATAGGCTACTTCCCTTCCTTTATTTATCATCCCTTTTCACTGACTTTGGCACTAGGCAAAAACTCCTTTTCATATTTCAAGACTCAGTTCAAAGGCAGATCTTTCCAAAGCCTTCCTTAATATCCTTTCCATTCAGCCCTCTTTAAATTTTCCTTTCTTTAGGTTCCTTGGACAAATGGACAGATTAAAAAAAAAAGCTATTTTGTAGTTTCTTGCACATTATTTTATCTGCTACTGTGAAGGCAAGTTCTGTGTCTTAGGTTCTAGGAAGGCAAAGGTGCAAAACATAGAACCCAGTGCAGAGTAGGAACTCAATAAAATGTTTAAAAAATAAGTTCATTTCCCAGTTATATATCAGCTGCCTAATCAATGAACCAACTACACATTATATAATGCATATATAGAATGGGCAGTGAGAAACAGGACAAACATGACCTTGAGCAAACTTCCCATTTAAGCAAGGGGACAGACACTTGAATAAAAATATGGTGATAAGAGAAGGATAGAATACAACTGAGAAACCAAAGGTTTTCCTGGGATTAGAGAATTAGTTCCTACCACTGCTAAGAGTCGGACATGACTGAGCGACTTGACTTTCACTTTTCACTTTCATGCATTGGAGAAGGAAATGGCAACCTACTCCAGTGTTGCCTGGAGAATCCCAGGGACGGGGGAGCCTGGTGGGCTGCCGTCTATGGGGTCGCACAGAGTCGGACACGACTGAAGTGACTTAGCAGCAGCAGCAGCAACCAGGGTTGTTCAAATAGGAGCTAATAATAGGAGATGTGTTTCCTCCAGTGGCAGCAAAGTCAAGGAATTCTCTGCTTATGAGCTACTGAGAAAGTTTCAGATATACCTGTTACAAGGTGTTCTGAAAACTCAGAAAGAGTGTAAACCATGTTTGAATGGATTATATGTCACAATATAAAATAAAGTAGTATATGTCTCATTTCAATGTGTGGTCTGAAAACAAATGGGAACATGTTTGATACAGGATGAGAGAGAACCACAGGCAAAGCAAACCCACATGCTTTTTCTGTATCATTTCTCCATGTGGTGCTGTGTTTGGCTTTAACCTCTACCCCCACCTCACTCCATGATCAAACTTATAACTTGAGTTGTTTCCTTCAAAGCGAATGACAAAGCAACAGGAATTAGAATGATTCACTTCTAATTTCATCACAGGAGGTGAAATTAAATTTAGAAGCATGTCACTTCATAATCTGTTCATAAGTTTCAGATCTCATAATTTCAGTGAAATATAGTAAATCTCCTGTGTACCAACATATAGTATATGCTGCAACTACTTTATAACAATATAATTGAAAAAAGACTCAGTATATGCCGTTATCCTTAAAAAACTCAGGTAATTTGGGAGGGGATAGGAAAAGCACTAAAATTCCTTTGGCTCAAGTGCCACATCATTGAAATGCTAAGGTCATGGATACCAGGCTCACAGGTACAGACCTCAGTTGTCATAGCATGCCAGGAAAACTGAGACAAGATGAAGAACCCAGCTTGTATAGGGACAGTTCCACAAGTGACTGGTAGGCTGCTACACCACTTTTGGGGGTTTAAAAAAAGATTATTATTAAGGACTTCTTAACCCCATTGTCCCATATCTATTCTCCTCCTATAATGGACTTTGCATTATATTTATGTGCAAGTCTTATTTTCCATATCGACTGTCTTTACCAACAATATACCACTGTCTGGTACATTGGTGGCCACATAGCAGACATTCTATAAATGTTAAGTGAGTAATTTGTAATTTGACTCAATTTGTTCAGCAACTATGTGTTGGGTCCTCCTTGCCAGGCCTGTTTTAAGTACTGAGGATACAACAATGAACAAAATACTCAAGGTCCCAGTTCTCATGAAGCTTACACTCTAGTGGGAGAAGGGACAGACAGTGAAACTGAAAACATGGAACACATTGATTAAAGTGTTTATTAATGAGAAAACAACTGAAATGTTAACTATGGAGAAAGAGACAGTGAGGTACGGAGAAAGGAAGTGTTGACCGCAGAGAGGGCTGGAGAGTTCCTGTTTTACACAGATGGACAAGGATGGCCTCTGATATGCCTGCTGCAGAATCCTGAAGGAAGAGAGGGTGTAAGTCACTCAGATACCTGGGAGAAGATCTCGCTAATGTGGAAGGAACAGCAGATGCAAAGACCTTGAGATGCAGATGGGATTGGGCTGATGAAAGACAAACAGCCAGGAAGGTAGAGTAGCTAGAGGGGCATGAACAAGCATGAGAGTGACAGAGACAAGATCAGAGAGGTGGCAACTGGAATGGGTCACGAAGGACAAAACTTCTACATCATTATGAAGCATGTGGTTTTTACTCTGAACAAATTAGGAAGATTTTGAGCCAAGGGGTGACATGATATATTGAGAATAGATTTCAGGGGGCAGAAGTATCCTTACTACAAATTAGATCTCTCTGAATAAATGAATGAATTAAAGCCAATTAGTAAGTGTACAAAAAAAGAATTCATTCTTATCTGATCCCCAATGTTTTTCACTCCATTATAGATATCGCTCCACAATTTTGACTAGTCATTTTTTAGGGGAGTGTGTTTCTACCTGTAATTTAAAGCACCCTGAGTTTTCTAAGGTATAGGTTAGTCAGTAATACGCAGTCCTTAGAACTGGTCATACAGAAAATAATCTAAATTCTTTATTCAAAGAAGTCCACAGAACAAACACATATTTACGTATATAAAGTATGTATACTAAGCTCATGATGTTTACTTTTCTCTAACAGTTCAAATGCATACTCTATGATGAACTTTTAATTTCTATTGATGTGTGGTTGTGGCAAATGATCTTTCTCTTTGAAGATGGAAAAGAAAAGGCATGGAAGAAACCAGAATGCTATAGACTGAAGGTTTGTGATGTACAAAATTTATATATTTAGACCTAATCCCCAGTGTGATGATATTTGGGTGGGGCTGTTGGGAGGTGATTAGGTCATAATGGTAGGGCCTTCATGAATGAGACTGTTGCCTTTATAAGAGACCCACAAAGTTCCTTAGCCCTTTCCACTCTATAAGATTGCTATGAACCAGGAAGCAGGCTCTCATCAGATACTGAATCTGCCAGGACCTTGATTTTGAACTTTTCAGCCTCCAGAACTTTGAAAAATAAATTTCTGTTATTTATAAGCCACCTAATCTGTTATAGCAACCCAAAAGAACTAAGACACCAGAATCTACAGTGTTTACTTCTCTGCAAAACTCTGGGCCCAGAATAAAACCTAAGTGTTGATTCAAAGGATATTTAGGGAAGTTGATAGATCCCAGTGGCTAGATAGGAGTAGAGTTACTAATTATAATAGTTTTTCCAGCATAATACTGTTAAATTTAGACTAAAAAAACACTACTGTTTCAGAAGTGTAAAGAGGATTAACAATTAGTCATATAGATTCTCACTTAAAATATATAGAGAGATCCACATCCTAACTATCCTTAACATCACTGTTTATAAAATTTTTATAAAATAGTATAGTATAGTATATGCACATTTAATTTTTTTTCTGATCTTTGATTCCATGGATACCTAGGTTTTCTAAGCCCTAGTCCCTGCAAGTAAAAAACAAAAAGCAATTCTTTCCCCTCTCAGGTTTGTCCTTTGTTTATCCTTCAAATTCAGACCTGGAATTGCATTAGTCACATCCTTCAAAACCAGTTTGACTTAAGTGTTTAGTTTTCAATGTAGACTAACAATCACTAGACCTTTTTTTTTTTTTTTTAGATCTGATCTCTTTGTAAAATTAATGAATGCTGTAGACCCTCTATGGACAAATGTGCATGCAGACATACACATTAGATATGAAATATAATTTCAAGGGATCCTAGACTTCCTGAACCCCATCCAGGGGATTCCTTACAGAGAGGCAAAGTATCTAATTACATCACATGTACATTCAGGTAAAGTCCATTGTCAAGATGTACTGATATAAGTGAAATGAGGCTCATGTAAACAGGGAATGGTACATTTTTATCTAAAATTTTTACTTTGCTGTGATTACAATGTTTTGGCTAGTTTTTCCTTACTTAACAAGGGTTACATATTAATATAATTTATTCTCTTACTAATCTATAGTTATGGAAAGGTAGTTTTATTCCAGGTTCTCATTGAAGTGCACCATTGTTTTGGTTTATAGGTGAGTGACTTTCAGCCAGGAAAGACTAAGACAATAAAGACATGATCTAGGCATTTCCTTTTGTGAAATAATACATTTTCTCATTGTTGACAGAGTTGAGTTAAGGTTTCCTGTAACTTACAAAAAAGACTGAATCAGAGATTTCTGGGTAGTAAGATTAGAGTTTTGGACCTTTTGGAACATACATATATATATATATCCTCTTGCGTCTAGCTGTGGGCCGTGGGGGAGCCCCGTGGGGCACTGGCTTCCCCAAGGGCCACAGAATGAGGAGGGTATATATATATATATATATTTTTTTTTAAAGAAAGCAGTGAGTTAATATTCATAATTAAGTTATTTCTAAGTATGTCACCTGTTATTGCTGACTAGAATTTTTTTGGTCTTAGGATGTGGAATGAAATAATTATATGTGGAGTGTTCCCTGCTAAATAGCATAGAGTTTGGAGAATACAATGGACTAAGCCCCAGGCTTACTTGCTTGGATCTGCTCCTTTGAAGTAGGCATTGACCGTTTCTGTAAATGCTGCTGCAACAGGGAGGGTGTCCTGGGCTCCCATGGTTAGGGGGCTGGGTCCCCTGGAAGAACCTGTATAAGATGAAAAATCTTCACTTAATATGGATTGGAGACAGCCTAGTATATGTGGAACTAAAACCTCATTAAGGGGTTATAGGATGAAATCTAATTACTGAAACAAAGTACTGTGCTAAAACCATAACTGTATATTCAACATAGAGCTCAAGTATTTAAAAGGAAATATTTGGCTGGTTTACAGACAAACACACTTGAAATTAATTCAATTAGGTATTCTACCATAGAAAAAAATCCAAGCATAAGAATAAAGTCATGGGATTTTTCAATGTTTACATAAATCATAAGGCAGTATTTGCATGACAGTTTGTACAGCAGGTAGTTAGTATAGAAAATTATTAGCTTTCTATTTGAGCATTCACATCATACAATTGCCAATAGACTGAAAAGTGTTGGCATTACTTCATTTAAAAGAGGCAAACATGGGGAACCATGTTATACATTATCTTTTTCTGAGTTGTTTCCATTTCCAATTACCCTCAGATCAAGTAGACTCAAGTGTGCTTATCCCCAAACATAGGCAACCCAAATGTCCACCCTGACGTATCACACACACATCAATGCATCAATTCACACTATTAAAAACAGTAGTAGTGCTCATGTGTACTAAATATCTACTATATACCAAGCACTGCACTGAATAATTACTGCATTCAAGCCCCACATCAGCCCAGTGGGAGATAGGCAATATGTTCCCATTTTATAGAAAGAAAACTGAAGCTCAAAGAGAAAGTGTTTTGCCCTAATAACATAGTTAAGTGGGAAAACTAAAATTCATAAAGCTCATGTTTTTCCCCTATACTGTTTATAATATTCTTTGTTGTTTAGTCGTTAAGTCGTGTCCTACTCTTCTGTGACCTCATGGACTGTAGCCTGCCAGGCTCCTCTGTCCATGGGATCTCCCAGGCAAGCATACTGGAGTGGGTTGCCATTTCCTTCTCCAGGGGATTTCCCGGACCCCAGGATAGAACCCTTGTCTCCTGCTTGGCAGGTGAATTCTTTACTACTAGTCATCTGGGAAACTGTTTATAATATATAATTTGTCTAAATGAAACACTTTTATATGATTTTGATGCACCCTGAGGTTTCCAAAAGGACTAAGTTTAGGATCATTGCCTTCATTAACAATCTCTGGACATAGACTGAAGAGAAGAGTTTTAATAAGAACAAAGTATTTAATTATGTCACACGTTCACTGCTTCTCCTTCCTAGCAAACAAAACACATTTAATTTTCCCCACCTCATCACACACTACACATTATACTTTTTATCTTTTACCTTCAGTAACCGTCATCCTCTTCTCTGATTATGAGAAGATCTACCCTTTGTATATTTCTCTCCTCAATAAAGTTTTCTCTGATAATTCTAGTTCATGCTATTCTCTGCTTTCTATCTTCCCTTGACTTTCAATGTCTTGGATGTGGGCATTGATTTTCAACAAATATTTGCTTGTTATCCACTATATGAAATGGCAACCCACTCCAGTATCCTTGCCTGGAAAATCTCATGGACAGAGGAGCCTGGTGGGCTGCAGTCCATGGGGTCGCAGAGTCGGACACAACTGAGCAACTAACACACACACACATCAGGCATTGTGGTAGATGCAGGGGATTCAAAGATAATTAAACACAATCCTTTTTCTCAAGAATTGTTGTTGTTTGTGAGCCATGCAGTCTGTGGCATTTTGTCATAGAATTCAGAATGGACTGAGACATGCAGCCTGGCCCAGATCTGTTCTTGACACGCCTCCTCTCTATACTTCCAACAACCTATACTCTAGCTATGTTCACTTCTGGGCACCATAGTTCTTACTATGGGTTTAATCAACAATGCCAGAGAAGGAGAAATAGCAAGATTTGACAAAGAACCCTTTTACCTTAAAGGATCCACAATTTACAATTCTAATTTCTTCACATCCTTATATATTGCAATTAATATGCCACCTTCTTTTTTACTTTTTTCATTTATTACATAATTTTCCTTATTGCTATCTGGCTTACACATCATTTCCATGGGTATATATTCTACAAAAAAACATTCTCCAAATGTTCAGCTATTTGTAGGTAGAAATTATTTAAATCCACCTGTGGAGAAGGCAATGGCACCCCACTCCAGTACTCTTGCCTGGAAAATCCCATGGGTGGAGGAGCCTGGTGGGCTGCAGTCCATGGGGTCGCTCAGAGTCGGATATGACTGAGCGACTTCACTTTCGCTTTTCACTTTCATGCATTGGAGAAGGAAATGGCAACCCACTCCAGTATTCTTGCCTGGAGAATCCCAGAGACAGTGGGCCTCCGTCTATGGGGTCGCACAGACTCCGATACGACTGAAGTGACTTAGCAGCAACAGCAGTGTATAAATTGGTCTTTTTCTTTCAATTATTTTCTTAAGATGTAATTTTATTATTACAAAATGGGACAACTAAACCATAAGTCAGATAAATTTTTGATTACTAAGAATGCCAGATTATTTTACATAAAGATTATACTCAATGAAAATGCTATCAATAATAAATGAATGCTTTTGTTTCCCTGCAGTACCTTAGAAAGTCTTTATTAATTTGACTATTGGAAAACTGGGCTAAAACTAGGAGAATGTCTAAGATGCTGAAAAATTCAAACTTCATGGTCTGAGATGACCAAGATGGGCCTCAAAACTATTTTCAAATATCTGAAATAACATTACCAGACAGTGACTCTAGGGGTCAGAGTTCATGGCCATGGATCTGCAAGTTAATAGCTTTATGACCTTGGGCAAGTCAATTATCTTTAGGTTTCTCAACCATAAAATGATTACATAATCTTTGTGTAGTAGGATTCTATCATTTTGTTTTAGGAATCTAAGGAGTTTTAAATAAATTCAAACTTCATGGTCTGAGATGACCAAGATGGGCCTCAAAACTATTTTCAAATATCTGAAATAACATTACCAGACAGTGACTCTAGGGGTCAGAGTTCATGGCCATGGATCTGCAAGTTAATAGCTTTGGCTTTGGGCAAGATATTTGACCTTGGGCAAGTCAATTATCTTTAGGTTTCTCAACCATAAAATGATTACATAATCTTTGTGTAGTAGGATTCTATCATTTTGTTTTAGGAATCTAAGGAGTTTTAAACAGAAAGTAATTTTCTCACACAGAAATAAACTGATTTGAAAAGAATATCCTTTCATGGTGTTTTGAATGAATATGCCAAATATTTAAGGAGCCTTATATGTAAGTTATTTTTACATATTTTTTTTTTACACATTTGGAGACACAAATACGTAAACTTCTAGAAAATAAGATATAAGCATTTCTAAAAACTAATAACAGTAACACATGCAAGTAAAAGCTTAAGACAATAGTCCAAGTGATAGCACTGTGAAGTTTTTTCATTGCAAAATTAATTGCCCAATGAGCAGAACAGGAAATGTTGCTCCTTGGTTTAAATGCTGCTAGGGCTCTGGAATCTTATAGACTTGGGTATGAATCCCAGTTCCTCCACTTACAATCTATCTGACAAAGAATAAGATATTTAATCTGACTGTGACTTGGTTTCCTGATTTTTAAAATAAAATAGATAATAATATCTATTTTGAAGGCTTGTCAGCCAGTTCAGTTGCTCAGTCATGTCTGACTCTTTGTGATCCCATGGAATGCAGCACACCAGGCTTCCTTGTCCATCACCAACTCCCGGAGCTTGCTCAAACTCCTGTCCATTGAATTGGTGATGCCATCCAACCATCTCATCCTCTGTTGTCCCCTTCTCCTCCTGCCTTCAATCTATTCCAGCAACATGGTCTTTTCCAGTGAGTTGGCTCTTCACATCAGGTGCCAAAGTATTGGAGTTTCAGCTTCGGCATCAGTCCTTCCAATGAATATTCAGGGTTGATTTTCTTTAGGATGTACTGGTTGGATCTCCTTGCAGTCCAAGGGACTCTCAAGAGTCTTCTCCAACACCACAGTTCAAAAGCATCTTGTGGTGGACATCAAATGGGATAAAATTTGTGAAATCTTTAAAATGGTATTGCTGACTTAAAAAATGCACACACATAAACACAAAAATTGAGAATTATGAGGTAAGTTTTATTTAGGGGCAAAATGAGGACATTTCTCTGAACTTTCAGAGCATTTCAGATAGCTCTGAGGAACTGCTCCAAACAGGTAGAGGAATGGTCAGAATATATGTGGTTTTGGTGAAAGGGGAATACATGCAATCAAACTCATATATATAATTTTTTTTTTTTTTTGCATAAGGTTTCTGCTAGTCCGGAGGAGCAGTTGTCACCATGAAGGATTTTAGTGCTTTTCTAGATATGAGGAGATACAAGAATTGGTTCACAAAATAAAAGAATTGGTTCATAAAATATCTATCTGAAGATCTGTTCTGCCAGTTTTTCCCAGAGCACAGCGTGCCTCAGCTCTCCACCCTGAACTCCTTTCTGGGGGTGTTGAAAGTCAGCAGTTGCTGCAGCACATAATTTACTCCTTGTAGAAGTAGATGGCAAGTGCCAATTTGTAGTTGACAGTATGTACTTGAAAAACATCTTGTTTTTGTTGCTTTCATTTTGTCAGGGTGAGCTTTACTAACATTGTTGAATTAGAGTTGACTCTGAATTTGAGTAGCTTTTGAGGCAGAGAATTGAAGGGAGATAATATCACAAATGGTATTCTTCACTGAGCAAGGAGATAGACCAAAATTTTCAAATTCCTTCCAACTCTAAATTTCTCTTATGATAATAACAGTGAATTATATCATGCATGTTTAATTTTTTATGTATTACATAGTGGCTATCATCTGTTCAAGTTACTTGATATAATGCTTGGACTCACAGGAGATGAAAGTTGGTTGAATGCATATTTATCTTTTGATTCATTTGAATGTGATTTCCTGCACAAGTAGGCACGATGCTGAGAAATTCACAAAAATATCTGAGATGTACCTACCCTTCCCTTCATGGAGCTTACAGTATAGAAGAGGACTGTAATATTAGATGTGAATGAAAAATGAAGACTCTATGAAGTTAGATAATAGTTCAGTATTATAACAATTATATTACTATTAATGATTATTTTTAAAGAATTCAAGATTGAAATAGCAATTATATGTTTGTTCTACAACAAAATAAAATATCAAACATTAACATGCTTTTTGTTCTTTACACATTGAGGGGATAAACAGAGTCGGATAATTATCTCTACTTCACTAGCCCAAGTTCACTCTGCTAGTAAGTGGTAAAGCCAAAATTCAATCCAAGGTGTCCCAATTCTAATGAAAATAATAGCATCAACAATGAAAGCTTTGTACCTCTTACTTCATCCTAAAAACTATTCAAGGGGTTTTACTGATATTAACTCTTAATTTTGATAATATCTCTATTAGGAAACTGCCATTATTATCCCTTTTTTCCAGATGAGAGAACTGAGGTTTCAAGTCATTTAGTAGCCTTGCTACAGTCATCTAGTTAGTAAATAGTAAGAACAGAATAGAGCCGCAAACTTAGTACTTCTTGGCTTTGGGTCCTGAACTCTTACTTACTCTGCTCTTGGAACAAAGAAGTCAGAACAAAATTACATTAGTCATCTGTGGGCGCATATGTAGTCCCCTTAGAAGAACAACCTGCTGCCATTAGCTTGTTGACAAAACAGCCATTCTGTGGTCCTGGAAAGTGATTGCCATGCATACTTAGGGAGTTCTGAGAAATGGAAAAAGGCACACAGAACCACCATAATGTGATAACGTTCTCTGAAAGGCAGTTTTCTATAACTCTCATTACCAAGCAAAGTTATATATACACACACACAGGTACACATATGCACACAAAACCCAAGGTTAAAAAAAATTAGTATGACATCTTTAAAAGAAGAGGTCATTCTACTACATAGCACAGGGAATTTCACTCAATATTTTGTAATAACCTATAAGGAAAAATAATCTGAAAAAGAAAATATATATGTATATCAGTTCAGTTCAGTTCAGTCGCTCAGTCGTGTCCGACTCTTTGCAACCCCATGAATCGCAGTACGCCAGGCCTCCCTGTCCATCACCAACTCCCGGAGTTCACTCAGACTCATGTCCATTGAGTCCATGATGCCGTCCAGCCATCTCATCCTCAGTCGTCCCCTTCCCTCCTGCCCCCAATCCCTCCCAGCATCAGGGTCTTTTCTAATAAGTCAACTCTTCACATAAGGTGGCCAAAGTACTGGAGCTTCAGCTTTAGCATCATTCCTTCCAAAGAAATCCCAGGGTTGATCTCCTTCAGAATGGACTGGTTGGATCTCCTTGCAGTCCAAGGGACTCTCAAGAGTCTTCTCCAACACCTACGCCAGGCCTCCCTGTCCATCACCAACTCCCGGAGTTCACTCAGACTCACGTCCATTGAGTCTGTGATGCCATCCAGCCATCTCATCCTCGGTCGTCCCTTTCTCCTCCTGCCCCCAATCCCTCCCAGCATCAGGGTCTTTTCCAATGAGTCAACTCTTCGCATAAGGTGCCCAAAGTACTGGAGCTTCAGTTTTAGCATCATTCCTTCCAAAGAAATCCCAGGGTTGATCTCCTTCAGAATGGACTGGTTGGATCTCCTTGCAGTCCAAGGGACTCTCAAGAGTCTTCTCCAACACCACAGTTCAAAAGCATCAATTCTTCGGCGCTCAGCCTTCTTCACAGTCCAACTCTCACATCCATACATGACCACAGGAAAAACCATAGCCTTGACTAGACGGACCTTAGTCGGCAAAGTAATGTCTCTGCTTTTGAATATACTATCTAGGTTGGTCATAACTTTTCTTCCAAGGAGTAAGCGCCTTTTAATTTCATGGCTGCAGTCACCATCTGCAGTGATTTTGGAGCCCCAAGAAACAAAGTCTGACACTGTTTCTACTGTTTCCCCATCTATTTCCCATGAAGTGATGGGGCCAGATGCTATGATCTTCGTTTTCTGAATGTTGAGCTTTAAGCCAACTTTTTCACTCTCCTCTCTCACTTTCAACAAGAGGCTTTTTAGCTCCTCTTCACTTTCTGCCATAATGGTGGTGTCATCTGCATATCTGAGGTTATTGATATTATAACTGAATCACTGTGTTGTATGCCTGAAACTAACACAGCATGGTAAATCAACTATGTTGCTATTCAGTTGCTAAGTTGTGTCTGACTCTGAAAACCCAAGCGCTGTGGCCTTCCAGGCTCCGCTGTCCTCCACTATCTCCCAGAGTTTGCTCAAATTCATGTCCATTGAGTCAGTTATGCTATCCAGCCATCTCATCCTCTGTCATCCCCTTCTCCTCCTGCCTCAACCTTTCCCAGTATCAGGGTCTTTTCCAGAGAGCCGACTCTTCCCATCAGATGGCCAAAGTATTGGAGCTTTAGCTTCTGCATCAGTCCTTCCAGTGAATATTCAGGGTTGATTTCATTTAGGATTGACTGGTTTGATCTCCTTGCTGTCCAAAGGACTCTCAAGAGTTTTATCCAACATCACAGTTCGAAAGCATCTCTTCCTGGATCACAGTCTTGTCATGGTGAAAGGTTTTGTGTAACTCAATGAAGTTATGAGCCATGCCATGCAGGGCCACCCAAGCCAGAAAGGTCATAGTGAAGAGTTCTGACAAAACATGGTCCACTGGAGGAGGAAATGGCAACCCACTCCAGTATTCTTGCCTGGAGAACCCCTTGGACTGTGATGAAAAGGTATGGCACTGGAAGATGAGCCCCCCCAAGTCAAATGGTGTCCAACACGCTACTGGGGAAGAGCAGAGGGCAATTACTAAGAGTTCCAGGAAGAATGAAGTGGCTGGGCCAAAGCACAGTCAACTATGTGTCAATAAAAAGTGAAAAAGATAAGTGAGTAAGGAGTAGGGATTGCATATGTAAAAATATTGCAGAAGAAAGGGAAAGGGAGAGAGATTTTAGAAGAGAAAGGGAAAAATACACACACACACACAAAAGAGGGCGAAAAGGAAGTAAAATACCTAGGTACGGAAATTGAGTAAGAGGACAAGGTTTCCTTGGCAAACGAATGACTGCTTGTGTGCCAAGCTGCAGAGAGAGGCCTGGTGCTGCCCCTACTGCCAGTCCTTCGTGTGGAGGAAAAGTGCGTCCTCATGGTTTCTCCAGAGCAAGTCTGAGGAGTGGGCAAGGCCTCATTTCCTCCACACCTTCTGCACACATTTCTCCATTTTCTGTATGTTTTCCACTTTTTTCTAAGTTGAAATTTAGAACATTTTTTCACATCAAGGCCACTTCAGTTCATGAAGATTTATTTTCAGTTGTTTTAAATTTAATAAGAATTTAAGTCAGAGTAATGCTTCCTTCAGGGGTGTTTGTAACATTTGTCACTATCGACTCAATAAATGGTAATAGATGTTATTTATTGTGTCCTAACTCTGTGTGATGCTTCATAATATTATTTCCTTTAATTCATATAACCACCTCACCAAGATGAGGAACCTTAAGTAACTAGCTCAAATCCAGAGAGCCAAGACATCTATGCTTTTAATTATTATGCTTCAGTGTTACAGTAAAGACTCTAGAACTTCATCGCACACTGTGAGTTTCAGTCATGACTCTGTTTCTTTGTTAATATCTACCCTTGGGCAGGTCAGTGGTTCTAACTGCATCCCTATCAGACTGGGATGTCAGGGCCACCAACTCTACCTGACTATAAAGAGGATTTGCACTTACAAATGCCAGGTGTCAAAAGAGCTGCAAATTTTACTCTCTGTTCATCTTGGGCTGGAAAAAGTCATTCTGAAAGTACCACCTGAAGTATGGACAGCGGGAGAAGGCAGTCTTGTTTGTTTAGAAGACTGTTCCCACCCTTGCAGTCTACAACCCAAACAACTGCCACTCTACCAGGCCTGCTGTACATGCAAGGCAAGTGACCCACTCTTGTCCAGGAGTGAGAATGCAGGAGACAGAACTCACAAATGGAAGCAACAGAGTTTCAGAATGCATGAAAGGAGAGAAAAAATTCCAGAAGTTGTATTAAGCAGCATGAGTGAGAACTGAATTAGCTTTTTCTAAAAAAAAAAAATCATATCAGTAGGATTAGTAAATAAAGTATAGTGAAAGTGAAGTCGCTCAGTCATGTCCGACTCTTTGTGACCCCATGGACTGTAGCCTACCAGGCTCCTCCGCCCCTGGGATTCTCCAGGCAAGAGTACTGGAGTGGGTTGCCGTTTCCTTCTCCAGAGGATCTTCCCAACCGAGGGATCGAACCTGGGTCTCCCGCATTGCGGGCAGACGTGTTACCATCTGAGCCACCAGGTGTGCTGATAAATAAAGCATAATCAATTCAATTATAATTTATAGAGTATATTCCATACAAATACTGTTGGAATCAGATTGAATAAAATTTGAATCCTGACTTTATTCACTTACTGTGTGACCTTGAAAAAATTACATAACCTCTCTGATGTCCACTTTCATCATTTTGGAAAATGGAGACTGTATTTTTTGCAGATACTGACAACTATTATGATATAGAATGCCTTATCTGATAGTATCAGAAAAAAGTCACTTAGAATGAATGCATTTAAATGGCTGCTAAAATTTCATAGGCTATAGTGATAAAAAGCTTGATTGACAGTCAAAATTGTCATAAACTAAATTTGTGAAAATATCTTTTATTAACACACTGCAATCAAGTCAATGAATTCTTAGAATGAAGAAAAGTGATTATGTGGATATTTTGAGGAAAGGCATATTTTTTTGATAAAAATTGTGTTATAGATTTATATACCAACCTAGTTTCGGATTTTGTTTTCATTCATGATTATAAAGTGATTCTATATTGCAGGGTTAATTGAGAGTTTTAGCAATTTTTCTAAGGGCCTCTCAATTTCTTATTTTTCTTTCAAAGTGGCTATAATATGAGCTTCTTTATTTGTTCTTCTTCAATTATTAAGTTTTATTTTTGCTAAACCCTCATTTGAGAATGGCTTTGAATATGACCTAAAGAGCTTTATACCATCACTTTCCTTGACTTCATGGAACCTCATATCCTTTCTAAGATTGCCAATTTCACTTCGTAATAAATGTGCATGTGTCTGCATTGCATGTCTACTGTTTATTTTGGATGTTCATGAAGAAACTGACAAAATCTGCATATTATGTAATGGATGAGGATAGACATTAGTGTTAATCTGGTAAATTGATATTAGTACAGGTACTAGTGTTACAGATTAATACTTTCATGTTACATTGATCTTTACTTTCCTACCCAATCCAATAACTGTGAAGACACTGATAAGGACAGTAACATAGGGAGCTTTGCCAGGATATGAAAATCTGAGTGCTTGCACATAGAAAATACTCAATAAGTGACAACCATTAGCATTAATGGGGCTTCCATGATGGCTCAGGGGGTAAAGAATCCCCCTGCAATGCAGGAGATATGATTCGATCCCTGCATTAGGAAGATCCCTTGGAGGAGGAAATGGTGACCTACTCTAGCATTCTTGCCTGGAAAATTCCATGGACAGAGAGGCCTGGAGGGCTACAGTCCATGGGGTCACAAAGAGCTGGACACAAACGAGCACATGGCACACACGTTATCATTAATGGAGAAGGAGAATTTGTGAAGCGACTTAGCAGCAGCAGCAGCAGCACAATATCCGATATATTGTTTCAGGCTCCCCTCAACTCTATACACATTTAGTATATGAGAGGAGATAATGAACTGTGGTGTTGGAGAAGACTCCGAGAGTCCTTGGACTGCAAAGAGATCCAGCCAGTCCATCCTAAAGGAGATCATATGGGGCTTCCATGATGGCTCAGGGGGTAAAGAATCCCCCTGCAATGCAGGAGATATGAGTTCGATCCCTGCATTAGGAAGATCCCTTGGAGGAGGAAATGGTGACCTACTCTAGCATTCTTGCCTGGAAAATTCCATGGACAGAGAGGCCTGGAGGGCTACAGTCCATGGGGTCACAAAGAGCTGGACACAAACGAGCACATGGCACACACGTTATCATTAATGGAGAAGGAGAATTTGTGAAGCGACTTAGCAGCAGCAGCAGCAGCACAATATCCGATATATTGTTTCAGGCTCCCCTCAACTCTATACACATTTAGTATATGAGAGGAGATAATGAACTGTGGTGTTGGAGAAGACTCCGAGAGTCCTTGGACTGCAAAGAGATCCAACCAGTCCATCCTAAAGGAGATCAGTCCTGGGTGTTCATTGGAAGGACTGAGGTTGAAGCTGAAACTCCAATACTTTGGCCACCTGATGCGAAGAGCTGACGCACTGGAAAAGACCCTGATGCTGGGTATGATTGAAGGCAGGAGGAGAAGGGGACGACAGGATGAGATGGTTGGTTGGCATCAATGGACATGGGTTTGGGTGGACTCTGGGAGTTGGTGATGGACAGGGAGGCCTGGTGTGCTGCAGTTCATGGGGTTGCAAAGTGTTGGCCACGACTGAGTGACTGCACTGAACTGAAAGAGAAAATTAGAGTTCTTCTTAGGTCAGTAGAAAGAATTTTATCATGAGAACTTAACTTGAGAAGGTGAGTTGTACTTTTGTGATCTTGTGAATCTTAGCTGAAATGATGGCTAATGCAAGTATTGTATGTGTTACTTAAAAAAAAATTCATAGCAACTTTGTTTAAAAAATTTTAGGATAGCTTTGTAAGGGAAGGAGTCACAGCAAAGTTATTACATATAAAATTTTCTATTTTTTCCTTTTCTCTACACTTTGAATGTTACAATTTTACATTAACTAGTTGAAAAATTATTTGAAATTTATCTTATTTGTGTGTATGTTGTATATGTGTGCATACACTGCAAATAAAAATGTATACATAAAGTACTTTGCATATTTTGGTTTATTTGCCTATCTTTGTCTAATTTAGAACTCTAAGCCTAAGAAAATATCTTAAGATCAAAGAATTATGTACAAAGATGTTCAAGGCATATAGGAGAATTTGAAGCAATTTAAATGCCTAGTTATTGAAGTGAAACAAATCATGATTTGTGACAGAATGAAATATTATGCACATATTAAAAGCTTTAGTAATTAAAATAGCATTAAAAACAATCACGTATCACATTTTACCAGGTTGGAAAAGGCAAGAGATACTGGTGTAACTCAGTATTGCTAAGTGTGTAGAAAAAATGTTAATCATAATGCTGGTATGAATTTTTGGATGGACATTTGGTAATATGTAGTATTATTTGAAATGTGCATGCCATTTAACACAGTGATTCCATTCTTAGCAATTTATCTTTTGGAGAAATATACACAAGTCCACAAGGATATAAGTTTAAGGTTGCTCATTGCACTATTTTACATACTAGCAAAAAATAAAAGGATAAACTCAACCTAAAACTCCATTAATAAAAGATAGGCACATTCATATAATTGAATAGGATGAAACCATTAATATGATTATATAGATGTATATGTATCTAAATGCACACACATATATATATTCCAAAATACTCCATATCATAAATTTAAATGGCTACTATTGACTGCAGGTTATAGAGCAGAGTATATATTCTATTTACCTACAATTGTACATATTTCCTTAATTGTGGGAAACATACTTTTGAAAACATGAAAATATTAAGATTTCTGAAATTGAGGTGCATCTTATAATCAATGTGAAAATAAAACTGGTGGCTGCTAACAGAATATGCTCCAGAATTGTCTTTGGTTGTACTTGTGAGAATGTATCTTCGAGTAGAAGTCATTAGCTCATCTCAGGGTTGTTCAGTTGAGCTGAGTATTTGAATTGATAGCCTCTCATGTGACTGAATTCAAACCCTTGTCGCCTCTTAAACATTTTTTTAAAAAAGATTCCACCTGATGCAGTAATAAAGTGAAAAGTTATTTGTACATAGACGACAAACTGTCATATACCAGGCTATGCAATGGGAGGTAGAAGAAACTGCCAGATTCTTTGAAATCCAAACCATAGTATTTTGAAAGCTAGGACAAGCCAGTTATGACTGAAAATGCATATGAAAGAATATATAACTTTGGTATTAAAAATGTATCTGTCAACAACTTTTGGCTGACTTTTTAAAAAGTTGTTTACCTTTTAGCAATTTATAAATAAACTTGGGAATATGAATGCAGATAAAAGCCTGGAATTTTTGATGTGCCCCCAAATGAAACTATCAACATCAAGGAGAATAAAGAGGTCAAGATAATGAACATGTGGTATAAAAAGCATCAAGTCACTATGATATTAAACATAACTGCTGATGGATGGAAGTGATTTAGATTCATTTTTAATTCTGAAATTTAAATAAGTTTAGATTCAAATTCTAATGGTTATACTGAAGATAGCAGCTTGCAATTTGTTATAATTGGTTAGAAAAAATTCTTTTTATTCATTTAATGAAGCTTACTTAGCACCAGAAGATTGTTATTAAACCAATGAAGCATATCCCAATGGAATTTTTGGAATCAAGTAAATGCAACACACACACACACACACACACACACGTGATTTCAGAGTCTTTTTCTCTAACTTTATTGAGGTATAATTGTGAAATTAAATTGTAAGATGTTTAGTGTGTATGTGTGATGATCTGACCTACATATACATTGTGGGAGGATTTCTCCCATCTAGTTAATTCACACATCCATTACCTCACGTATTTCTCTTAAGCTTACTTAGCACCAGAAGATTGTTATTAAACCAATGAAGCATATCCCAATGGAATTTTTGGAATCAAGTAAATGCAACACACACACACACACACACACACACGTGATTTCAGAGTCTTTTTCTCTAACTTTATTGAGGTATAATTGTGAAATTAAATTGTAAGATGTTTAGTGTGTATGTGTGATGATCTGACCTACATATACATTGTGGGAGGATTTCTCCCATCTAGTTAATTCACACATCCATTACCTCACGTATTTCTCTTTCATCCCTTCCTCCCTCCCTCCTTCCTTCCTTTCCTTCTTTTATGAGAACATTTAAGTTCTACTCTCTCAGCAAATTTCAACTGTACAATACAGTGCCATCAACTATAGTCACTATGTTTTGTGTCAGCTGCTCATGCTTCCACGGTGGCTCAGTGGTAAAGAATTCACCTGCAATGCAGGAGACGCGAGTTCGATCCCTGGGTCAGGGAAGATCCCCTGGAGAAGGAAATGGCAGCCCACTCCAGTATTCTTGCTGGGGAAATCCCATGGACAAAAGAGCCTGGTGGGCTACAGTCCAGGGGTTGCAAAGAGTTGGATGCAACTAAGCGACTAAACAACAAATACATTATATCCTCAGACCATATTCATGTTGTAGTTGAAAGTTTATACACTTTTACCAAATTCTCCTGTTTCCCCACACCCAGTCCCTGGCAACCACTTTTCTACTCTCTGTTTCTATGAGTCTGACTTTCTTTTCTAGATTCCGCATACAAATGGTACCATATGGCACTTGTCTTTCTCTGTCTGGCTTATTTCACAGCATAATGTACTGAAGATCCATCCATATTGTTGCAAATAGCAGGATATCCTTCTTTCTCTGTATTTATTCTTTTATCTATACTTCTCCATATTGTTTGAATTTTAAAAAGTGACTGAAAGAAAGTGAAGTCACTAGTTGTGTCTCACTCTTTGGGATGCCATGGACTGTAGCCTATCAGGCTCCTTTGTCCATGGAATTTTCCAGTTAATACTGGAGTGGGTTGCCATTTCCTCTTCCAGGAGATCTTCCTGACCCAGGGATCGAACTGGGGTCTCCCATATTGCAGGCAGACAGCTTTACAGTCGGAGCCACCCAGGGAACCCCTAAGGTGGGCTCGTCAGGGGTTACATCAGCTTCATGCTCATGTCAACTTTGTGCTTGCATCAGTTTCATGATCAGAATAAAACAAACTGTGGGCTATTTTCAAACGCAATTTAATGGCATGGGGGACATTACATTACATGTTAAAGTAAGAAAGAGTATCATATGTTAAAGTAAATCATCATATGTATAAAAATATAAATTACATAACCTACACCTGAAAAATCTTAGAAATAAAATATACCAAAATTGTGGTTATCTAAGGCTATTAGATTATAGATTATTTCATTTTTAACGTCTTTCTGTTTTTCTATAATGAGTATGTGTAATGATAGTGTCGCAAAAAAATTTTATAGATAGAAGCAGTGGTGCATATATAGAATGGAATATTACTCAGCCATAAAAAGAATGAAATGGTGCCATTTGCAGCCACATGGTTGGACCTAGAGATTGTCATACTGAGGGAAGTAAGGCAGATAGAGAAAGACAAACAGAAAATATTGCTTATAAGTGAATCTAAAAAAAATGATACAAATGAACTTATTTACAAAATGGAAACAGACTCACAGATTTAGAGAATGAATTTACAGTTACCAGGGGGAAGGGTGGGGGAAGGATTAGACTGGGAGTTTGGGATTGACATGTACACACTGCTATAATCAACAAGGACCTACTGTACAGCAGAGGGAACTCTGCTCAGTACTCTACAATAACCTAAATGGGAAAAGAATTTGAAAAAGAATAGATACATGTATATGTGTAACTGAATCCCTTTGCTGTACATCTGAAACTAACACAACATTGTTAATCAATTATGCTCCAATGTAACACAAAACTAAGAAAAATAAATTGAGTTACACTAGTGTCTTAAATAATGCTGAAGTTTCTACATTTCTCCTTTATTATGAGTAGTTTCTATTCTTACAGTTAAAAAGTGGATGCTGGTAATTTTGAATTACAAAGTTATTTCCCTAGGGGGTTGATATTTATGAATGGAGAGGCATAAAGAATGCTGTCGGTCCCAGTCTGACTGGCTGAAAGCCTGCTATTTGAGCTGCCAGTTTCCTGGCGAATGGGCTATGAGCAGCGTCCATAAAAGGTGAAATCTAGGAAAGGATAACAACATTAAATAACTCATTCTTCCTCTTCCTGGACTCACCCTCTACGATGACGACTGCAACTCCTGAAAGTCACCAAAACATCCTTGAAAAATTAACCTCACCCAAACCTTTTGTGTTTTCTCAGAGGCATAGTTCAAACCTCTAAATCAAATCTTTGGGGAAGCGACACTGCAGTTGCTCGGAAACACAATTGTGAATCACACACTCTGTGTGAATGTGTGCCAGCAGGAGAAGAAACCCCAAGGCCATATTTCTAGATATGCTGGTGACTTACAGCAGCAGATCCAGCAGCAGAAGTCCATGAAGGTTCCTGTCTGTTGGAAGTATATGCTATACCAGAAATTATTACCACATACATGTTGCAAAATAGTCAAAGATACAAAAAGGTTAAAATAGCTTAAGCGCAATGACTTATCTTAATGTCCTTCAATCTATCTTTGATTTAATAAAGCAATGAATGCAAAATTCTTAGCACATATTAAGTATTTATTTAATGGTAATTATTATTTTAAGAAATGATTGCATGTATATAGTACTGTATAGTTTATAAAGGCCTTTCACAAGTAATTGACTAAATCTGTTAGGGGTATATAGGGTATTGATGAAATATATTTATTCCACATGTATATAGATATATACATAAGTTCTTAGAAGTGAGAGATTCTTCTGAGTTTTGAAATCACTTCTTTGAATGCCTCTTTCATTCATGTGTGAGCTCTCACTGAAGTGGATAATAGAGGTCCTCCTCTCTGTCTGGGGAAGTCAGAGTCAGGAGTATAATGCATGGGCTGCCTCCATCTGTGGACAGCTCTTCTTAAAAGACACACAATAAAAAGCTATCGCACAAGCTATTGTGTGTAAAATAAGCTACAAGGATATATTGTACAACACGAGGAATATAGACAATGTTTAATAATAACTATAAATTGTGAATTATTATATTTCACACCTGTAACTTAAATAATATTGTGTGTCAACTATACTTCAATTTTAAAAAAAGCTATCGCACAATGAAGGCTCCACCATGCAAAGGAAAAACAGATCCCTCTGGTGATTCTTAGCTTCTCCATTCTTTTCTTAGGAAGTTGAAATCACTTGTCAAATCTGCTGAAATGCCTTGATTTACAAATTCTTTATAAAAGAGATGGTAATATATTTTCTTCCAACATTTCTCATTAGCAATGAACACAGCACCCCAAGGAGTGTATCAGCAGGCAGATCATTAGTCTCAGCAAGTTAGCTTTAATGATGGGGTCTGGTGGAGGCTGCTGGAGGTGGGGGGTGAGTGTACAGCAGGGAGGAGGCTTTCTGCTTCCAAAGCATTCTCCTGCAGCACACACAGGGCAGGAAAGACTGCTCATTGCTCCTGCTGACAAAGGGGTGGGAGGGCCGTGTAGCAACTCTTAGTAGATGGAGTTGCCAGATGTTTTATGTGGAAGAAAACTAGAATGCAACAACCCGATCTTCTCCAAAGCAGGCAATAACCAAACAAAACAGACCAGGGATGTGGGAAGTTGGACAAGGGTGTTGAGTTAATCACTACTGAGCACTTTGTGTGCACTGACCTCATACTTGCCTATTGAATCTTGACTGCAAGCACTAAAACTCTATGAAACATGTTACTATTTTCTAGTAATACCATTACCATTCCAAATAGCCAGAGAAGGAAACTAAGACGTAGGTTAAGTAGCTTCCCTAAAGTCACATCATTTGTTTTCAGTTGCTAAGTCGTGTCTGATTCTTTGCAATCCCATGGATGCAGTGTGCCAGGCTTCCCAGACCTTCACTATCTCCTGGAATTTGCTCAAACTCATGTGCATTGAGTCGGTGCTGCTATCCAACCATCTCATCCTCTGTTGCCCCCTGCTACTCCTGCCTTCAATCTTTCCCAGCATCAGGGTATTTTTTCATTGAGTTGGCTCTTCACACCAGGTGGCCAAAATATTGGTTCTTCAGCTTCAGCATCAGTCCTTCCAGTGAATATTCAGGGTTGATTTCCTTCAGGGTTGACTGGTTTGATCTCCTTGCTGTCCAAGAGACTCTCAAGAATCTTCTCCAGCACCACAATTAGAAAGCATCATTTCTTCAGCACTCAGCTTTCTTTATGGTCTGAATCTCACATCCATACAGGACTACTAGGAAAACCAGAGCTTTGATTATATGGATTTTTGTGTGCAAAGTGATATCTCTGCTTTTTACTATGCTGTCTAGGTTGGTCATCGGAGAAGGCAATGGCACCCGACTCCAGTATTCTTGCCTGGAAAATCCTATGGATGGAGGAGCCTGGTGGGCCATAGTCCATGGGATCACTAAGAGTTGGACACGACTGAGTGACTTCACTTTCACTTTTCACTTTCATGCATTGGAGAAGGAAATGGCAACCCACTCCAGTGTTCTTGCCTGGAGAATCCCAGGGACAAGGGAGCCCGGTGGGCTGCCATCTATGGGGTCGCACAGAGTTGGACACGACTGAAGCGACTTCGCAGCATGCGCAGCAGCAGCAGGTTGGTCATAGCTTGTCTTCCAAGAAGCAAGTGTCTTTTAATTTCATGGCTGCAGTCATCATCTGCAGTGATCTTGGTGTCCAAGAAAATAAAATCTGTCACCATTTCCACTTTTTCCCCTTCTGTTTGACATGAAGTAATGGGGCTGGATGCCATAAGCTTAGTTTTTTGAATGCTGAGTTTTAAGCCAGCTTTTTCACATTATGCTGAAACTAGACCCAGAAGGCTAATTCTAAAGCCAATGTGTGTGCACACAGAGATACACACACATTCTCCTAAGTATATATGTATTCCACATATTTTCTCTACCTATACAAATATGTGTGTGTATGTATGTGTGTGTACTGAGAGTAAACTCATATAAATTAAGTAGGAACTCTTATTCTAGCTTTAATATCTAGGATAATACCCAATACACTTTTAGGTTAACATTTACATGTTACATAAGATTTTTTATTAGAACGCTAACTTGGCAACATTTTATCTTTCTTCAAAGCAGACTCCTTGTAGCCTAAAAAGTCATGCCTTCTTCCTCTGGAAACTCTCCCTAGCTTCTAGGCCAGGTTGTCTTTCTTCTGGGTGCCTCCAAAGCCCTGTAACTCCTGAATTCTAACCATCGCCATGCATGTTATTGTAGCAACTTGTTTAACATCTGGCTTCTACATTCCATGAAGGTGGAGATGTGTCTTGTTCTCGACTGAAACCACAGTATCTTTCATAGTACTGAGGTCACAGTGGGGACTCAGTAATTACTTGCTGACTGAATGAATATAGCCAAAACAATACTTGTTCCTATAGCAATTATCAAGGCTATGTTCAACAGGTTTGTTCATTGTTCCTCCTATCAGGTATCTACCTGTTGTAGAAGTAGTAAGCACGGTAAACCTTAGCATTTTGCTATGTATCCATTATAATCAATTTTGTGCAATCCATATAAACATATGAAGATAGTCCTAATTCCTGCTAAAGAATATTAACTATGAATGTGTCTAGACACACTGCAGCTACTATGAGGAGTATTTCAGAAACTCTATTATATCATAACAAGCAACTAATTCCTCCTTTTGAACATGATTTATATGTTTATAAGTTTACTGTGGGAATAGGCAGGGATCGTCATATTTTTTTTGCAAGAGCTCCTACTTCGTGGAAAAAGAAAACTGGTGTCCTATTAAAAAGCCTAATTTTATTTCTATTTATAAACCAAGAAATGCAAAATTTGTTACTCAATTATTTGTAAAATTTATACAAGTTATTACTTTTTTGTTCGATGGACACGACAAATATTAATAATTTCTCAGCCTCATATGATGTTCGGTTTTCAGTGTTCATGTGTGTGTGTCGGGAGGAAAAGATAGAAGATGATAAGACAGATGAGAAGACTGGACAAAAGGCATGGACAGGCAACAGCCAGCAAAAAGAGGCAGTATGTCACATCTATGTTAACTTGTATTTGCTATAATGGCATTCAGGAAGATGATATGTTCCTTCCAGGCTTGGTATCTGCGATTTTCCTGTTACTTAGGTAAATGGTCAGGTCTTACTCAGGGTGCGGCCAGGTGAGCTAGTTAGGCGCGCCCTCTTCCACGCTCCTTGCTTCCTGAACAACTGAGAGAAAACAGATCAGGAAAAGATCTAGGTACTTAATATACAGCACAAAAATATATCCATTAAATACTGTGCATTCAAAATTAATCATTAATATTTGTGTGGCTATCTATAGAAATATTAATGATTAATTTTGAATGCACAATATTTAATGGATATATTTTTGTGCTATATTTTAATATTTGTGTGGCTATTTATAGAAAGACTTCCCTGGTGGCTCAGATGGTAAAGCGTCTGCCTACAATGTGGGAGACCTGGGTTCAATCCCTGAGTTGGGAAGATCTCCTGGAGAAGGGAAATGGCAACCCACTCCAATATTCTTGTCCGGAAAATCCCATGGACGGAGGAACTTGGTAGGCTATAGTCCATGGGGTCGCAAAGAGTAGGACACTATTGAGCAACTTCACTTTATAGAAAAGATACAATGTAGCAAATTCCAAGGCATTCTTTTTCCCATATGGCTCCTATGATACAGGTTTGTCCCAAGGCTGAGCCCTCCCCTCCCTGGATTCAGCCCTCATCTTCAAACAAAAATAATTCCCACATTTCCACAGTCTGTCTACATCCTGGACTCATATATAAGGGGTGGTGTGCAGGACTTCAAAGGTGAGATGTCTCGAAAGCAGTTCATTCTTTCTGACCAAATCCAGGGCTCTTAGAGTCTCTTTCTCCTGGTTCACAGCAGCACCCTTTTCCCTGTGTCTCAGAATGAAGTACTCACGTATTTCCCATAACCTGTGCACGTGTGCTCAGTTGCCTCAGTTATTTCTGACTGTTTGCAACCCTATGGACTGTAGCCCATCAGGCTCCTCTATGCATGGGATTCTCCAGGCAAGAGTACTGGAGTGGGTTGCCATGCCCTTCACTGGGGGATCTTCCTGACCAGGGATCAAACCTGTATCTCTTACATCTCCTGCATTGGCAGGTGGGTTATTTACCACTAGCACCACCTGGGAAGCCCCTCTGCACAACCAATTAGATGTCAAATGTTTCTACCCTTATGGCTTTTTTTAAATATCTCGATGAAAACAGTACTGTCAGTTCTTTACTACTTATCCTGAATTATTCAGTAAAACCCCAAATTTCTCTAATCCTTAAAATCAAAGATGATCCTACCATCCTCAAAAATTTCTCAAGGTTCCACCTTGCATAAAGATTGTAATCAAATCCCTTCTTTCAGTATTTAAAATCTTTTGGAATATGAGCTCTAGTTAGTCTTTTTCAAGATCATTTCTTAAAACATGCCTGGCCTCTCCCAGTGTTTATTGAATGTAACATAGATGTCATTCCTGAGTGAAACGTGGATATCATCCTTGAGAATAACATGGATTTCACTCACTCCAACACCTTTGCTCAAATCATTCTTTAAACTGGAACAGTCTTCGGTATCTGAAGTCCTCCTTGCCCCTTACTGTCAGTCAGGTCAAAGCCCCCGTGTCTCTAAGAAGCTTTCCCAAATTCTTCCCAGTTAAAAGTTTACCGATTATTTATACATTTCCAGCATATTTTTATAATTCTATTATGGCATTTACTACAGTGAGTCTGATGGAGATACGAAAGGAAACTCCTGGCCTTAGTCACTCCCAGAGCCCCACGCAGTCACTTTTGAGATCAGGAAAATGCCAGAAATAAGAAACAAATGCATGTAAGGCACAGAACTTTCTTGGCCCTTTGCCTTAATTCTCCTCATTCAGTTTGAATGCAAACTCAAAGTATGAAAAATAAAAACATTTAGAGCAGTGAAGTCATAAAAAGATATGAGGGAATATTAAAATTATATTATTAAGTGAAAGAAGCCAATCTGGAAAAGGCTGCACACTATATGATTCCACCACTATGACATTCTGGAAAAAGAATAGCTATGGAACTAGGAAAAAGATCAGTGGTTGCCAGGGGCTGGGGCACTGGGAAAGAATGAATGGACAGAGCACAGAGGATTTTTAGGGCAGTGAAAAAACCTCTGGATATCATAGTTAAAGATACATTTGTCCAGACCAGTGGAAGGCACAATACCGAGAGTAAACCCTAATGTACACTTGGGACTTTAGGTGATTTCGCTGTGTCAGTGTAGGTTCATCCATTGTAACAAACGTCCCACTTGGGTGAGGAAGGTTGTGCATGTGTGGGGCCAGGGGGGAATTGGAAATCCCGGTACCTTCTCCTCAATTTTACTGCTAACTTAGAACTGCTCTAAAACATAAAGTCTAAATTAACACAAAACCAAACCAAAAAGCCTTTCATAATGTGCAGTATGTTAAAAAACAAATGAACAAAAATCTCTCTTACTTGATTTTCCTAATTATCCAGCTAGGTGAGTATTATAGTTTCCACTTTAAAAATTACAAAACTGAAACTCAGAGACATTAAATTCCCAAGATCACATTAGTTTTGAGTGGCACAGTGAAGATTTGAACATTACAGTGGTAAGCAGTATTGGTTTTATAACATAACACTAACTCCCCTTGAATGGATTTAGTCAGTGACTAGCTGTGTTATTTGGGGGAAGTCACCTAAATTTTCAGTGCCTCTCATTACTCATCAATAAAATGTGAATAATATTTTAAAATATGAATCAACACAGTTGCTGTATGGATTATATGAGTTTATGGCCAGGGAGTAATTAGCAGTAATTAGCTCTCCTTGGTAAGGACTCATCATGATATTTTATTAGCAGTGTTGGTATCAGCTGCAGTTCTCTGCACATGCTGAACCCAAATAAAATAACCTTTTCACCAACTAGGGACCCTGTGCTTGGGACTTGAGATAGAAGCTGTTAACTACTCTTAAGCTTTCACGCAGGTATTTAATTGGATATAATTCTGTATATATATATATATAATATATATAATTTTGTACATTCATGTCATCTCTAGCAACCCATTCACATCATTTGGCTTGGACACAAAGGCTAAAACAGAGAGCACTTTGCTGACTATGATGGTAAGAAACACATATTTGGTCTTTGTTCCAGTTCCTGGCATAGAGCTCCTCAAACTCTTGTGATTTCTTGAGTGAAAGGATTGAGTGGGGGTTATTATTCATAAAAAAGCCTCTTTCGAGCATACTTGAGTTTCTACTAATGAGGTGACTCTTGGAGGATGGAGGCTGGCTGGTTAGAGGAATGGAACTTTCTGTCCTGTCCCCTAATCTCGGGGAGAGGAGAGAGCCTGGACATTGAGTTAATCACCAGCAGTCAATAATTCACACAACTGTGCCTACATAATAAACCTCTGAAACAATGAGGCTTGGACAGCATCCGGGTTGATGAACAAATCAATGTACTGGAAGGGCACACACCCATGAGAGCTCCATGGCCCCTTCTCTCAGACTTTCTCCTCATCATTTCTTTCATTTGTCTGCGCCTGCATTGTATCCTCTAGAATAAATAGGAAATAGAAAGTAAACCACTTTCCTAGTTCTGTGAGTTGTCCTAGCAAACTATTGAACCCCAGGAGATGGTTATGGGGAACATTCAATTTATAGGTGGTCCATAAGAAGTACAGACCTGAGACTTGTGACTGGTATGTGAAGTGAGGGGACAGGCTGCTGGGGCTGAGCCTTAACCTTTGGGGTCTGCCTGACTCCAAGTAGTTAGTGCCCAAACTGTTTAGTGTGAAGGGAAACACCCTACATGTTTGGTATCAGGAGTGAGAAGAATAAAGAAAGAGGCTTCTCTTTTACTGACTTTCTCGTCTATCTCCAGCATGACAGCCATACACTAAACTTAAATGATTAAGGTGCCTGCCTCAAAGAACAGGAAGTCAAGGGAAATATCAGATGTTGGTCAATCCCAGAGAATCCCAGGACTACTAACTCCTTGTGAAGAGGTCAAGTGAATTGTTTTTTAAAAAAAATATTTTACTAGTTTTGTTTTTGAGCCTCAGAACCAGCATTGTGAAAGTCACTTAGTCGTGTCCAACTCTTGGTGACCCCATGGACTGTAGCCCACCAGGCTCCTCTGTCCATGGAATTCTCTGACAAGAATATTGAAGTGGGTTGCCATCCCCTTCTCCAGGGGATCTTCCTGACCCAGGGATTGAACCTAGGTCTCCCACATTGCAGGCAGATTCTTTACCATCTGAACCACCAGGGAACCAGCATTAGGTACTTATTTATTTTTTGGCTGTGCAGCATGTCAGATCTTAGTTCCTCAACCAGGGATTGAACCCACATCCCCATCCCCTGCATTGGAAGTAACGGGCCTTAACCATTGGACCATCAGGGAAGTCCCAAGGTCGAGAGAATTCTGAAACCATCAGCAGACCTGCCTGGTAGAACATTTTATAGGTTCTCCCCCACTTAAATCTTCCACACAGATTTAGGATATTTTCTTTTTAACTCTCTGTGACCTTCAATTGTGAATAGAAAAGATTTTGCATTTCATAATCACATTGTAGTTTACATTAAAAAATCTGAAATAGCTAGGGAGGGCAGTTTTAATATTTTCAATGAAGACAGTCTAGTATCACTGTTTCTTACTTTTCTGTAATTTTCCCCAACTTGGTTGTACTTAACACTGTGTTTGTAGAGTTGAGTGCTCAGTACCTTTATTGATTGAGAAGGGCCTACAGTCGGGGGGTGGGGGGCGGTGCTTCCCTGGTAGCTCAGGTGGTAAAGAACCCGCCTGCAATGCTGGAGACCTGGGTTAGATCCGTGGGTTGGGAAGATCCCCTGGAGGGCATGGCAACCCACTCCAGTATTTTTGCCTGGAGAATCCCCATGGATAAAGGAGCCTGGCGAACTATAGCCCATGGGGTCACAAAGAGTCAGACCCAACTAAGTCTAGCACAGCAACAGTGGGTGGGAGCAATTAGTGGACAATTTCCACTAGAAGAATATTGTGAACTTAGCAAAATGGCTCCTTCTCATAAAATTGCTTATGACTTTCAAGTTTCCTTTCTCTAGTGACTCTTGGATGAATGAATTAATATCTGTTTGGTCATCTGTGAAAAATTTGACCTGTTTCTTATAGGATTACTATGTTAGGGGGAAGGAACTTGAGTGGCCCATGACTAAGATTATGTATTACGAACTATTAAGTAGGGATATTTAATAACCGACTGAAGGAGGTCAGAAGTTAAAATGTCAAAGAGTTGAGTTTTTCATATAGACAACACAATTTCAAAGAGGGAAGTGTATCTTCCATTGTATAGAAATGTACTTTTCCTTCATGGGGTCTAATATGAATAAACTTGAATGTCGGTTTGGCTGGTGGATTGAATGCAAGTAGGGTGGCCATAAGACTAGAGGGTTCAACAAGGTCAAAGATAATGTGTGGTCAGGGGACTGGGAAACTGGAAGGTTAGGAGAGTTAGAGAAACCCACCCGCATCACCTATTTCAAGGGGCTGTCGCAAAAGCTAAATGAGATATCACAGACATGGAGCAGAGAGCATCAGGCCAGGTCTCCAGCTAGGCAGCCTGGATTTCAATCTCTACTCTTCCTCTTCCTGGCTGAGTGATTCTCAAAAGTCACATATGTTATCTGAATCGGAATTTCTCCATCCATGAGTTGTGCAGATGAAATGAGATATTAGATGAAATGTATTTTTCATGTAGTAAAGACTCAGGTATTAGTTATTATTATTCATTATTTTTATTACCTCAGTTCCTCTTCTTTAATTATTTTCAAGCCCTATATGCTTCATTCTTTTTCCCTATTTTATTTCTTTTCTGTAGAACTTATTACTATCTCCATGCTACATATTTTACTTATCTTCTTGTTTTTGATTTTCCACATTAAAACATAAGCTCTGCAGTGACTCAGAATTTTTCCTGTTTTGTTCCCTGTAGGGGAGAGCCTAGAACAGTGCTGGCACACATAGTACTCAGCTAATTGAATGAAAGAATCAAGCCTAGTACAGTTCTTGTACTACAACAAGGAGGACAAATTGTTAGTTTTGAAATAGCTGAAATGATACTTTCCGGTAGGGGCCATTTCTTAGATGTGGCCAGGCGTGTAGGTTACTGGGCAGAAGTTTATTGGAACTGAAGTTGGAGAAGCCCTTGAGAGAGAATGTTGATGGATCACCCACATCGAATCTATGTGACAAAAGGAAGCTAGGGAGTCAGGTAGAGAAGAGGGTCAAAAGGGAGCTGCCCGTGTCCCTAAGCCTATAGACGAATGCAGGGGAAATGCTCTGTAGGTCAGTGTGAACAGTGATAAATAAAAGGTGAAATGAGCAGATGGCTACTTTTCATAATGGGGAGAGGGGGTTGGAAGTTTTAATGGAGAGTTGGAAGAACTCATACAGCCTACAGCAGACTGATGAACTTTCCGTGGAGAGTGTTACAGGGGAAGTGATGGCCCCTGGAGAGAGCCGGGATGCAGGGAAGGCAACAGGTGGGCCAGTTTGGCAAGGAGCCTGGGAGTACAGGCAAGGATGTTGCTAAGTGACATTCCCAGGGGTGTGTTGGGAGGGAGACCAGTGAACAGGAGTAAGGAGTGGACTAGAGAGGAGAGTGCAAGTGGCTGTATGCACAGAGGAGAGAGGCAATCTTTAGAACAAGTATACGAGAATCTATGGTTGTAGGTTGGTTTTTTTTTTTTTTTTCCATGACCAGATACAAGATGATTTTGTAGTTAAATAAGCTAAACAAAGAGAGGGACAGCACATTTCTGGAAACATTTTGATGTCTGAATGCTCTAGGGAATTATTCAAATAGCTAATGGTCGCATTTTCTACTTTTTATGGAATATTTCCCTTCCTTTCATCTCAGAAGAAGACTTGATAGCTTCAGTAGGATATACTCCTGGATGAATGAATTTTAACAGGTACTACCTTATGTAACCTTTACCTTTTTTTAAGCCCAACTTAAATAGGTTGAAATTTCAGTGACAATTTCTTTTTGAGTGAAATTTAGTTTAAAACTAAACCATTTAGACAAGCTTTGGAGCTCTTATGAGTTAGAACCATTGTCTAACACTTTTCTATCTCTCTTGTTAAGTTAAATTTAGAAGTGTGAATCATCTCATGTTATTTCCAAATAAGTTCATAAAGTTCATTAGTTAGTTAGTTGATTGGTAAGTGGCTCAAACACTCACTGAGTAACCCACTGACCAGAGGCCTGTAAGAAAAAGCAATGGATATGACAGGCTAAGGTTTTGAACATGATAAAACACTGTTTAAGTGCCAACAAATAATAACTTAAAAGTTATTTAGAACAAATGAATTTTTGACCTGTGAATCTGGTCCTCTTCCCCAAATAAAGAATTGAAGACAATGATAATTAACATTAATAATAACAAGTATGGGTAAAGCCAGAGTGCCCTAGAAGAATATACTAGAAGTGCTATTCAGTAAAATATGTTGAATGACCGTGTCTTTTTGTAGTGTAAAATTTGAGTAGGGGCACTATTCTAAGGCAATTTAACAAGTCATTGTTTCTATGCCATTTTATCATCACAGCAGAACATTTTTAAAAACCACTCCAGGTTGCATTAGCTAAAACTACCTGAGGCTAATTTACATAAACCATGAAAACAAGCCTTTTCCCATTCTTAAGATAGCCACTCTTGTGTTATTTTTAGTTTCAGGGGTAAGATGTCCTCCTAAGTCTTCCCTTAAAGTTCATTGAAATGTAATTTGCATAAGCATTTCTTGATAGATGAGTAGGACATATTCATGATATGATCTCTCCTATAGTCCCTTGGAAAACCTTGTTTATACTTCCAAATCTTGAGCAAAGTCTAAGATAAAGCTAACACAGAGCTAGAGATTTCAATTAATTTCTGTTCAACCTCTTTCCTTATGTGAGTTCTCTTGTCTCAAATTGAGATGTTTAAGGAATTTGGATTTTACTAATTAGAATGGCAATGTTACCTACCAACTTTAGATACCCCAAGATCTACTAACAAATATTTTCTTTCCTAAAATGAAAAAAAAAGTGTGGTTCACTTTGTTATTCCACATGCTTATTAATACTTATGTTTGATTGATGATATATTTTAAAAACAAACAAGCCAACAATCAAAAGCTGTCTTTAGACTGGAATCTTACAAAAAGTCTATCTCTTGGATTTCTTTGGTTTAAAGAAATCCTAACCAAAATAAAAGCAAACCAGCCAATAGATACTCTAAAGCCAAAACAAACTATACCAACAAAATCTATGAAAGTTTTTTTGGAGCCCCAGACATTACTTGAAGGTTGCCAGTAGCACATGGCTTAATTTCCTGTTTAAAACAGGGTAAACTACAACCTTTAACGCAGTCAAGCTGAACCAGAGAAAGAGCCTTTATATATGCAGGTACTGACAGTATGTCAAGATCATCAGCCTATTCAGTCATAGTGTCTCCTGTGAGATGTGCTGATCAGTAAAAAGACACCTGGGCACTTTTACTCATCTAATTTGAAGAGAAAGTTTAGAAGGTCATAAGTCTGTGGATTTTGCATCTTGGTTATTACAAAATTAATGACCCGAGGCAATGAAGGCTTCCAACATCATGTGGAAAACATTCATCCTTCTCTAAGATTGTCTATCCACCTGTTCTCTGCTTGAGCCAGGAGAGACATCAGTATTTGGGAAGCTTTGAATCAGACAATGTTTCCTGCTACTAGCCAAGCCACTCCAAGCTAAAGGGACCATCTTGCAAAGAAAAGTCACTGTTAAGAGAAAAATGTCACACCACACAAACTACTTGAGAATTTGTGCCAGTCATTCTAATATTTTAAATTGTGCTAAAACACACACTTAACTTAGAGAAGTTCTTTTTGTTATCATGAAATACAAAGACCATATTTAGAATCAGTTCTTGAGTAGAAATTTTGTTTGCCAACTTTTTATCCCAAGATAAACTTAGCTATTTAAAATTGTAGAAAGTAGAGGCTTAAGTGATAAATATGTATGATAGTCCATTTGTTAAGTTTACTTACTTAATTTTTCCTATACATTAGTTTAAATGGGTCATTTTATCACATGCTTGGCCTGTGAAAATGATTTGGATTTTAAATATAAGACAGAAGAATGCTAATCTTTAATGCAGAAATAACAAATTATTCAACAAATTATCCAACATTGAGGTTAGATAACTGACTTAACACTTATGTATATTTTCCTTCATCTTCTAAAATGGCAAATCCAGTGGTAGTTGTCCATTCTACTAGTCATTCCAGTTACAATTTCCATATCAGAAGCTGTAAATAGAACTTATGAAAATACTTTTTCTTTTCTTCATTTTTCTGATCTCCCATGCAGCATTCTTTGTCATAAGAATATATTTACATTTTACAATAATGGATGTTGTACCTGAAATATTAATTATCCAAAACAAAATTAAACACCAGTTCCAATCAAAAATGTCCTTATATTTGTTGCATTGCACTTGCAAAAGAGTTAGGAAAGAGCCCTGGTTGACAGAGTTAAGTTCCTTGCCCAAAAAAGGTAGTTTTTTTTTTTTTTCAATTTATTTCAGTTAAATAAGGAACTAATATTAACTGCAAATTAGCTTTAATTTTTTAATATGAAAAATTGGAGATCTCATACAAACCAAATTCATGGAGTATTTTCTTTAGTATTTAATATTTTCTAAGTAGCCATAGCATTTTTATGTAGAATGTGAGACCAGGTCTTTTCAAGAAAACTGGGCATTTTTAAAAATGCGAATGGGGAAAAGAATGAGGGGAGGGAAAATTAGAATCTGGTATGCTATGTACTACTTACCTTCAAAAGTCAAATAAAACTTTCCTCTGTCAAACCAAACGAGGGAAGGCTGTTCATTCTCTGTATGGCCAGGAGTTGAAGCGGGATGGGAAAGGTTAAGGAGAGGGAGAGAGAAGGACACATTATGAGTTACAGAGCAGGTAATTAATCTCACTAAGGGGAGGGCGGAGGTACTGCATGCCATTAGCGTGCAGGGAAAAGGGAGGGCTGGCAATCTGTGTTTTTTTTTTTTTTTTTAGTTTGGGAAATAAAAGCAAAAGCAAAGCTAGGTGGGCTAAAGGGATGGGCACATGTTGCTGGCAGCTTGGTACTTGGTGCTGGTGCGCATGGAGCAGAAGTCTTCCTGGCCATGCAGGGGCGTCAGCATATTTTAACTGCACTAGTTTGGGCAAACTGTCACTCAGCAATTGCTGTGTTTATTTTATCTTCACTGTCATCCCCTTCTATGTTTTAAAAAAGAAACTAAGAGTTATGGGTTACATAAAACTTAGCTGAGGTTTTCAATGACAACATCATTGCATATCAATTGAAAGTTCATGGAAGATGCCATATATCTTCCATTCCCTTCCCTGGAATCACCTTAGGCAACCAGACACAAAACACCCTTTACCTATGTACCAGAGGAAAAACAAGATTACTAATGGTGTTCTACTATGTTTTCAATAAAAAAGTCGTCACTGGATATGTAATTCTGAGCAGTTAAATTATCCCTCCCTTTGTTAGTTCACAAAGCAATAGCCTCTCCTTTTTTTTGAACCTTTTCACTGAGAAACTGTCATGCAACCTACTGCTTTATAATATGTTCAGTTGAAGAAAAACATTTCAGTGGCATGAGTTTCATGATGAACAGTAAGTAGACGGTGCATCTGAGAGGCACTGGATACTCATGAGGTGAGTAGCATGTCCATGAAGTTTAGCATTCAGATGGCATAATGGCTTGGATTTTTAAAGTCTAGATATCTAAAGATCACTCAGCTAGCACCATACCTGCAGGCGTTTCACAGCGCCTTTCAAACGAGGGCAGTTTGTCATAAAAAACATCATCTTCTGACACTTTGAACCAAAGAAATATAAAGGAATGAAAATAAAAACACAAATACAAATCTCAAATGAAATTAAGCAATGCACTTTACTGATCAAAACACAGGAATGATTTTAATGAAAAAAGGAAACAAAACCTAAGACACTGGGATTATGGACAGAGTATAAAAAAGTGATGTGTTTATTTCATGATGAGTCTAACAGCAGAAATGGAAATTTTTTAAATGCCAGTTTTAGCATCTGTGAATTTGCTGAAGTCAACTCCATGGAAGAAATCACATCCCCATCTTTTCAGGGAGTTGTTAAAGGTACTGTCATTAATAATTGACTTGTGCAAGTGTATTTCACTCAGACACAATTCTCAAGTGACTGGACATATATCCATCAACAGAACGTCCTGGCAGAGTGCTGGCAGCTCAATGGGATCACCCAGCATGCACCTGCCTCCCCACGGGGAAAGAGGAGGCTTTTAATGAGATCATAAAAAAGCAACAGTATGAATCTGAGGTCCCTGAATGAAGTCTCTTATTTCAACTTCATCAATATCCAACTTCAGTTTGCCTTTGTACCTGCCTTGGTACTTATGGATTGTTAGTTTTGAACAGCATTATTGTAATTCCATCTTTGGCTATGGTATTGATCATGGCCAAATGTCTCTGTATTAAACTGGTCACAATAGTTGCTATGAACTCCAAGCATTCTGGATGTATGTACATGGTCTCCCTCCTTATCAACAAACAAATGCAGATAACTTAAGTTTTACTCTATGCAATTTAGATCAATCAGTGCCACAGATCTGAAGGATATTACTATAACTTTAACAGAAAATTGAATAAATTCTGTACCAAGACAAGTAAGGGAGAATCTTTCCTACAATGTAGAGAAGTATAAAATGAGGAAATAGATGAGGGTAGTAAAATTACTTCCTAAACTACACTTCTTAGAAAATATTCTACTAGCTTGGCTCTTGGACTTAGTGAATAAGGCAGGAAAACTACTTCTTTGTCAATTCTTAAGGCTCTAAAATAGCACCTGTCAATCAGTTGTTTTAAAATACTAAGATGATGCTATTTCTCCATTTTATTTATTTCTTTATTTTTGACCATGCCAAATGGCATGCAGTGTCTTAGTTCCCTGATCAGAGATCGAACCTGTGCCCCCTGTAGTGTAAACAGATTCTTAACCACTGGACTGTCATGGAAGTCCCTGTCAATCAGTTTTTAGTATACATGTGACTTCCTCAGTGGCTAGAAAAGTGAATGCAACTTCTATAATATCTACAGCAGAGGAATAGGAACTGGCACTAAGAAGGACACCCCATAATACCCCTAGAAAATAGGACACAAAAAGATTACACTGGCAGTAACTGACTGTAACAGTGCCTTTTCCTACCTACTAGTGAGGAATGGTGGAGAATATCCCTTTCTTTTGAAAAACTGATGTTTTATTTACAATCTCCTTAAAATGAGGAGACTCCAAGACTGCCATCTTTTTCTTTGAGCTGAAGTTACAAAAGAATAGTTTTTAAAGGTTGAACAGAATGCTTATCATTTTTTAAAAATTATGGTTATGGACATTGAGGACTTAGAGAAAAAATTCTAAATCAGATAATTTAAAAAATGGGTGGTTGGATAGCTCTGTGCTTGATTTAAATAAGGGCAACAATCAGATTAAGTAAAGAAGAAAAATTTTGTTAAGAGCTAACCAGGGGAACTGTCTCCAATTGATCTGAGATGGGGAAGCCAGTATTGGAGACAGGCTTTTCCAAAAAAAAAAGGGGGGGGAAAATATTAAAATTAAGTGTGGGAATTTAAAATTGGGACCAGGAATACCTATCTCTAAGGGTCTTTCCTTTTGTGCAGAATAATTGATATTAACACAGATGTATTTTTTAAAAAGCTTATTTAAGTCAGAATTTCCACCCAGCCTGGAGAGATAAAAGCTTAGAGGAAATGTTTTAAGTTTTAAATTCTATGGTTAATATTTCTGTATTGAATACAAATCACTTTTGCTCCAAGTTGTATACCAAAGGAAGCATCAAAGTCCATCTGATGCCTATAAAGGATTACTTTTCATTCATTACTGATTCCTGGGATGTTAAAGATGTAATTAAAAATGCATAATGAACAGTTGAAGAAACATAATTAATAATGAATTTAACAATGAAGACAAATTGTCTTTATCTTTGTATTTTGCATTGGGGTAGATTGCAAAGGAAGGTTTTGCAAACATCTAAAAAATGACTATCACACATAGAAATAAGAAGCAAATAATAATTGGATATTTACAATTAGAGATAATTCCTTGTTTATCTCTATCTCTAAATGTCTAAGGGTCTTATAATAGAATAACTTTAAATATTTTCTTTATTCATGTAATTTTAACCAGACTTTCCCTCTCTACTGTATCAAATAGTGAAGATCCTGTGAGCTTTTTTTCCAGTACAAAAGGGGTTTATTGTATTTCACTCATGCTAATATGTGTACTTTTTAACCTCTCTGAAATTAGGATATATCTTAAAATCAGTATGATAAGAAAGTATTGCACCTTAACTCATTTGGGAGCTTTCCCTCCCTTTCTCACTCATATATAAAATAATAGTTCAGCTTCTAATTGAAGGTATCCTAAGTTCAGTGAAGTACAATTACAAAGGAACACTTCATTATTTGAATGTGACTTATTTACAGTCAAAATAGAAAGTGAATAGAAAATAGAAAGTCCTATTTTCAGGTGTGGCATCAGTTTTACTAATTTATAATCATAGGTCTCATGAAAAATATTTTATGTCCAATGTCTTGCTAGGGGCGTATTCTTAGATGAATTGTAGGAAGATCAGACATGCCTTTAAAAATTTAGTCCTCGAATTACATTAAACTTTGTACTAAGCAAGTACAAATAATAAGTATCCGGTTTTTGCCACACTTGTCCCTGTTTTGACACAAGTGTCATAGAAATGGCAAGAAAGTATCATGGTGGAGGGAGGGAAATGTTGAGCCACTGCCGTTAAGAATTTGCTGCTGAAATTCTCCGTCTCCCCCAAGCCATCTGACTTGCTAAGCTGACATACCAAGTCAAGTCATGTACAGTCAGCCCCTTGGTGCTGAACAGCCCAATACAATCTCTTCCAAGAGAGATAAACAACATTACACAAGGTGCTGCTGGGTGGTCACTGACAACGCATTTACTTCAGAGAGAAGTGGCTGTCAGGTGACCTGCAGCCACAGGAAGTAAAGAGCGGGATAGCGAGGAAGATGAAAACCAAATATAAATGACAGAGCTGAAGAGATTAAGTCAGAAGCTTCTCAGCAATGAAGCAATGTGACTAGCCTCTTAGGTGGTCTTTTTTCTTTCTTTCTCTCTGTTTTTTTGCCCCTGTATGGCTCATCTTGAAAGAACATATACTAGCTGTGTTGAGGATCACAGTCACTGGCCAGCTTTTAAGGCTCCTGCAGCAGAGAGCATAAAAACGGCCACAGGTCAAAGGCTCTGTGAGCCGTTTTCTCTGCGAATCTCAGTGAGTTGAAGGAATAGGTTAGACAGTCAACTGAGGTCACTTAAGGTCTACTCTCTGAATGGCAGTTTATTATCGTTACGTTTCTCTCTGAACAACCAGGGAAATCACAGGGAGTGAGTGGAACAAATGACCTTGAGGCAAAAACAACAGGACCAACAGAGCAGGAGTGAGGGAAATGGCTGTAATGATCATGAGCATTAAAGAGAGCTCAAAGTAAGGTTGGAAGTTACAGAAAAAACAAAACAGTAACAACAACAAAACCCAGAAGGAAACTAGCTACTAGACATCTAAAACTAGGAAGCCCTGAATTATCCCAACTGATGATGCAGATAAAGAATAGACTTGACTATATAAATCATGTTAAATATCTGTTCATGAATCATACAAAATTGGATAGCAGGCTGTATTTTCACCAAATTTGAAGAATTCTTTGGGGATGGTCTGATTAAAAATATGAAGCAGGTGATAAGGTTGAAATCTCTTTAGGGGCCTAAGAGGCACATCTTATTTCCCTGGGAAAAGAGGGATTTCTTCTCCAGAAGAGCTTCAGGCTTTGATCAAAGTACTTCTCACATGGACAACTCTGTAGCATGCTCTTTTTTGGCAAGTAGCAGCAGGAATTTATTCAGCGTTGGTTAATGATTCTCCCAAGCAATGCGGCATGGGCCAGCTGGTTTATAATATGGGGGACTTAATATGGGCGACTTGGAGGGCATTCAGACAATAAAGGAAGACAAAAGGGGCAAAATGGAATGGGAAAGTCCAGGTCAGAGACACCATGCAAACATGAGAGGCAGCAGGAGCTAGGAAGGGGGGTAGACAGAGACCAGCCTTGGGAAGAGGGAAGATGCTCCAGGCAAAATGAGGCATTTAAACCTGGGAAAACCATCCAGCTGAGCAGTCATTCTCAACTCTTCACTTTCATCACACCATAAGGAAAGAGGCACAAAGGCATTTACTGAAAATGCCAGCAATGACTTATTTCTTGGGGAAAATTGACCACACATCACTGAAAAGCACTAGAAAAAATGTCAAAACATTTTCTCAAGTCCCACAATGCTCATGTTTATACCATCTGTCAACATAAGCAGAACCAAGGTGATGAAGAAATGAAAGCTTCAAGAAAAGAAAAGTTCCAAATTTTGTTATTTCTGATGGGTTACATGGTTGGAATTTAAATGAACATTCTCCTCTCAAAGATATCTAAATAATATCTAAATTACAAGATCTTATTTGATGATTTCTTCTTTACCTTTATGAATACATCTGTATGGAGATAGAATAAGAGAATTTCACATTCTTTTACTTGCTTATTTGCTTAGTTAAAGCATTTGCCTTCTTTGCTGAGAAGGTGCTTTTAAAAGAAGAGTCAGATGATAGTAGCAAAACACACAGCAAAACAATTTTGACCAGAAACATAGGGTGTTAGGGTTTTCAGATCATAAAGAAATAGCCAGTCAAAATCACAAATGGATTAAAAGAGAGGAGATAATTTTTACCAACGGTGGGAGTGGTGGCCGCACTCAAGGAATTGGTAGATGATATTGAAGAAGTGCTTTCAGCCCGGGCTAGGGGTGCTATCGGAGGAGGGCTGGAAGAATGGATGGGAGGGCTGAAAGGTCGGGGCTGCAGGGAGAAGAAAAGAAATGGAAAGTTAGATTCACAGGTCTTCCTTTCATATTTTTAACATCTCCCAGCTCCAGATATGACAACTCAGGTTCTTAAAAGAGGACGGGTGGTACCATTTTTTCATTGAAATTGATTATATCTGTACAAGAGCTTATGGATGGAGCCAGAGGAAACATAATCTATAATGGGCTACACTCACAGATATATCACATTAAGAGAAGCTGAGATCTGGGATGTGGTCAGTGATGTTTCAGGATGGTGGACTCACATGCCCTTAGGGACTAAGTAAGTAACGTAAAGTGAGAGCTTATACCTACTGAAAGATATCTGAATACAAAATACTGTAGTGTGCTGGCTAAACAGATGTCAGGGATATCGTTATTACCCTGTGACTCCTGTGTGTGAATTCCAAAGAAATTTACCTCTGCCAAAGTCTCTTAATTGTTCACACAGAATGTTTTCCACCCCTCTCCTTAAGACATGATGCAAAACTTCCAAAAAAAGTCATTGAGCCACCACTCTCCTTTATATTCTCCCAGTGTGTATACCACCAATAACTTCTCTGTAGTTTGGGGTCAGAAATCTGGACTTATCCTCTCTAGCAGTCTTCCAAAATCAGAAAAATATGGTGAAAGGAAACACCTCCCATTCTAAAGGATTTAGGACAATTGAGTATTATTATCTTAATTTTCATCAAACCCACCGGGGAAGAACTGAAGACCCCACGATCCTGTTCCTACTACTTTAGGCCATGGCTTGAATGATGGTGGAGATTTGAGGGCAATTGAAATACACTCTCTGATTGCAGTGACTTTCAGATTTCACCCATCAGGGCCATTGGTGCAGGCGCTATAAGGCTTAGACCTGGAGTTGAGATGACCCATGTTCAGGCATCTGGACTCTGTTTGTCATTCCCACTGTATGCTTCTGAGCGGGACAGGGCAGAAGGGAACATACCACATCTCCGACTCCAGGCTTCCCTGGAGGTAGCTTTGGCCGAGACGGAGGCCGGGGAGGAGGTGGAGGTGGGGTTGTGCTGCTGCAGGGAACCAAGGGGGTGGCTGGCCGAGCAGGGGATGATGCACCTGGAAAACAAGCTGGTATTAAAAAAGGCTAGAGACACAGGTGGCCAAGGTTCTGTTATCACTTGATCCCACCTTTCCATTCCCACAGTGAAGTGTTAACCACCAACACTTTCTTCACCTCAGCAGTTAATACAGCAACACTAGCACATGGGGTTTGGGTTTCTTTTTTTTCAATAAAGAAAAAAAAATCACTCAGTTGAACTATGGCTGATGGCTGAAGCTGAAGCTCATTGCCTTTTGTTGTCATGTGACACCCAGTGAAAGGTAAATCCTTTTATAACTCCCTGTGACAGAAAATATATACTTAATACTCTTTTGGCTGAGTGAGTGGGTAGCTTTCATTCTGATCATGATACACATGAAACTTATGATAAATTTTCTTGATCTTTACATATTCAGATTTTATGTCCAAGATGAAAACGGAGATTAGAACTTGAAGGAAAAAGATTTTTCACATTATATGTATATATGTGTGCATGTGTGCTAAGTCGCTTCAGTTGTGTTCGAATTTTTGCAATGCTATGGACTGTAGCCCACCAGGCTCCTCTGTCCATGGGATTCTCCAGGCAAGAATACTGGAGTGGGTGGCCATGCCCTCCTCCAGGGGATCTTCCCTACCCAGGGATTGAACCCACGTCTCTTTTTGTCTCCTGCACTGGCAGGCGGGTTCTTTACCACTAAGTGCCACCTGGAAAGTCCGTATGTGTGTGTGTGTGTGTGAGTGTGAGTGTGTGTATGTGTGAGTGAGTGTGTGTGTGCGTGTATATATATAAATGTGTTATGTATATAAATGCTTTTATATATCTATAAAACATGTAGAAGAGAATTATCCTTCTTACTGTGCTTTAAGATATGAGTAGTAACTTCATAAATGTAAGCAAACCCTTGATGGTAAGCAAAGAACAAAATATAAGAAAGTCCATTAGCTATTGTGAGCATACTTTGTGTGTGGAATCTTAACAGAATCACATTGGATTTAGAGGATTTTAGTTTTTCAAGGAGGCTGCTTAAGAACCTGTCTGTGCAGAGGTTGCCTGCAATGATTTTTGTGATGATTTTGAAGAGTCTCTTGGATTTACTTTTCTGGCTGTCAATGACAAACATGTGAAACACAGAGGACACACAGAGGTCGGCATGCACGCTGATGAGCACACCAGGGGGTCTCTAGACTTAAGGGTTTGCCTATCTTCAGGCATTATGTCCGGGGTATACGGGAAAACTACTTGGCTAACAATCTTAAGGAAGTCAAATCAATATTCCAAATGGTTCTTGTTCAGTCAGAGAAGTTCCAGCTACTCCTGAGGCTTTTTCACATTGGTTAGAAGCACAGGTACCAAATTACTCCAAGAAAATTCCAAGAAATTCTGCCCAAAGAAAATGTCTCCCCCTCCCCACCACCTCCCCTCCAACACACCACAAAACTCTGTTCTCTGGAGAATCCTAGACCAGCACCTCCATCTCCAGATTTTCAGATTTTCAAGGGACTTTGAAATTTGAATCTGAATTTTCAGATTTTCAAGAAATTTTAACCATCAAAACTCATCATCTCAGGATCTGCTTCCAACTTAGGAGAGTCCTTGGGGGTGAAAGCCTTGTTCCTCTGTTTAAAGCAGTTTGAAATCTTGAGTTTGTTGTGTTTATCTGTGTGGTTTATTGTAAGTGTAATTACATTAGTGTGAAACCATAATAATTACCACCCATCCCTACCAATATTTCCTATTTACCACTACCAACTTTTAACTGTATTCTCACTTTTTATTTGGTTGGGCCAGTTATGCTGGCTATGCTACACATTTTACATGCATTATCTTATTTTATCCCCACAATAAGCTTTGAAGGAAAATACTTCTACTATCTCAGTGGAAAGTAAGGCTCCAAGATATTCAATAACTTGATCAATGTCATATAGTTCAAATGGCCTATTTAGCTACAAAGTCTGAGTTTTTAAATGCAGTATCTTGTAGCTATAGGTGGACCTTAGCCCCACATTTTGCACAAAGCCTGGTCTTCTTTTTGCATGGGTTGACTGCACTTTTCTCTCAGTATAAATATCCTTAGTCTTTTGATGAACTTCTCTTTAATAAAAGAATAGGGGATATTTTGACAGGTCCCATGACAGTGTTTTTTACACCTAGGATGTTTTCAGAAGTGACAGCAAAGAGATGGGAAATAAACATTTCACAGCAAAGTTTTTGTCTGGAAATTTTATGGAACTGTTTTGGGGGTTCTATTTTGCTGGAAAACCATGTCAAGGGGGTTGGGTCAAAATGTCTATCCAGAGTCTATTTCTAAGAAATGGTCTTCTGAGTCAATCCCAGGAAAAAAGATCAGCTGCTTATCCTTTTCCTACAAGTTCCAGAAGGGAAATTTTAAAATCCAGTTTCAGTAATTCTTGGAAAAGTGGTAACAAGTTATCATGGAGGTGGTATGAAATACTGAAGAAACTAAGAAAAGTCAGATGACCTGAGCCCTGGCTCTGCCCACTTCCTATCGACTATAAGATCTTGACTTCTCTGAACTTCAGCTTCATATTTTAAAATATAGGACATGTTTCTACCTTACAAGGCAGTTGCAACAGTCGAAATGGAAAATGCTTACTTAAGTATTACCAAATCATAAAATACTACACAAATGGAAGGCAGTTGTTGATGATGGTAAAATTTATGCTTTTGATACAGATACAACTAAAAGCGAAGAAAAAAGTGGCTAGTTAACTGGCTGTGTTTTCCTTTTGGAGTACCCTGTTTAACTTACTTTTTCTTTACCGAATTGATTTCATTGATTTGTTATGCAGTTAGACAACACCAAGGGAGTTTTAAAAAGCAAAACCCTGCTTGACTGTAGAGGGTAGTTTGGGCCTAAGGAGTATTTCATAATTGAACTAAGGCCTCACACGATGTTGTGAGATTACGCAATTATTTTGTACCGAAAGAGTAAAGAGGGTTATTTGCACATCTCTACCCTTATTCTTCGATCTTCAATTCTACTTTCATTTCCCCTTCAAGCAGTATTTACTCCCAAGACAATGCTAGAAACTAATTGGACAACATTGTTTAGGTTTAAAAATCACATGCACATTATTTGAATTTGTGAATTCAAAAAGTTGGCAACCACTGACATGCTCTCAATCCATCTGCTGCTTTCAACCTGAAATCCCATCATAGCTTCTTTGGTAACTCCTGAGGACCATAAAACAATGGCCCAACTTTCGTTTCTTTGTGTGTGTGTGTGTGTGTGTGTGTGTTGGGGGGAGTGGTGTGTGTGTTGTGGGGTCGGGGGGCAGCTGGGGAGAAGTGATCGCTGGAATCCAACAAATCTGAGGTCAGACAGATCTCGACTTTGCTATTTATTGCTCTGTAGCTGTGGCCAAGTTCTGCCTTTGAGCTTCCATTTCCTTATCTATAAAATGAGGCTAGTATATCACAATGTTATGGGGGAGAATCAAATGAATGAAAATATATGTACTTTGAAATATGTAAAGAATTATTCTTTCCCAAATTGTGTTTCTTAGAACACAAGTATACTATTTCTTTGACAAAAGTATTAAACATATGTGGGAAAGGTTTTATACTATGTTTCTTTTTAGGTAACTGGCACATTGAAAGCCCTAAAACAGTAGAGTTCAATGGAGTTTTATGCAATGATGAAAATGTTCTGGAATAAGTGCTGTCCAATAAGATAGTCATCAGTCACGTGCCCACTGAGTACTGAATTGTGGCTCCTGCATCTGAATAATTGATTTTTAATTTTAATTACTTGCCATTAAGATGAAAATATCCACATATGCCTAAAGGCTTCCATTTTGGACATAACTTATAGTTAGGAAATATATTTGTTTGATTCAACCCCAGGTAGTTCAAATTCATTTGTTTATGGATGTGTGGGGTGTGTCTGTTTATGTTTAGCATCTTTTAATATGGGTTTAGTTTCCCCAGTTGGGAAATGTTGAACATTCTTATCTTTACTAACACTTCTCTTTCCCTGGTCTCCAAAACTGCTATAGGCCAAGGAAACACTTTTTCCATTCCATCCCCTGGGCACACAGCCCACATAGGAGAAGAGAGAGTCTTTGCCAAGAATCAGTGTCTGCATTCCAGTAAAGCAATATTCTGGCCAAACTATGTATTTTAAATCTTTGCCATAAGGAAATTAAAGTTCTTGAAGCAAATTCTTAACTTGCAACTTTTTCAACAGCAGGTAACTATTCCGATCCACAAGTACTGCTAAACTTGGTCAGTGACAGTCATCTTGCCGTGAATGAAATTTTTAATGTAGGTATACAGTTTGAGATATACAGGAAAAGTTATTCCCATCAGGCTGTTATAAAAAGCAGATAATGATAAGCATTACCAATCTTTAAAACATGAGACCATATCCTATTGTTTCAATCCTAAGTTTATATTTCTGCCAATCTGTGTACATTTCATCAGTAAAAGTTTAATGAGCAAATAAACTGGGACTTAATTAAGGAGGTAATGGTGCACAGTTTTATTTATTCATGAGTTTCACTGACCCAGTTTGGTTTTCCACTTAGAAATTCAATTCTTTAATATTAGCAAATTATAGTATTTTCCAGCTCAATTATTAAGAACCAATAGTCTTTGCTGGTAACACTTTCAAGTAATTTTAAGTCAGAATATGGAAGTTAAACATTAAAATGACAACAAAACTGCCAAGGATTCCAGAAAGAAAGCTAGAGCTTCTCTATTTATTCATTAAATCAATGATCAATTCAATTAATCAAGTATATCCCAGAACCTCGTAGAAGGTACTGGAGGAGCCTGGCGAGTAACAAAGTTGTCCTGTCCTCCCCTCCCCCAGCGAAAGGTGTTTAGTTTGGGTACAGTGAGGTGACCAGGCTACTGGAGAGAAGGTATTATTCCTTGAAAAGCACTTTCAGAAGACTCAGAGCCTGGCCCAGGAAAGAGTTCCATTCAAGACAGTGGAAACATGTCTCTCTTTGACAGAGGACAACCAGCTTCTTTTGGGCTGAGGTCTGAACTGGAGGCTTTATTTAGAGGCCCTTTATTATCTTTACAGTTAGGTAAGGACCCTTACATCACCCCAAAAGATCTAAAAAAGAAATAGAGGATGGCAGTGGGGCTCTAACCCCCAGAAATACAGAAAGGAGCACAAAGCAGTAGGTTTGGAGAAAAGACTTTTGGCAATCTTGATGACAGTGTGTAATACAGGTGCATGTCAGGGTCAGATAAGTTTGTGATATTTTGTCACTAAACCTTGCAAGGCTCCTAGAGGGCACAGTGGTTAAGAACATGGACCTGGGATCAGATAGACCTGAGAATGAATACCAAGTCTATCACCTCTAGCAGTGTAAACTTAGGCAAATTACTAAACATCCATGAGCCTCAGTTTTCATATCTGTAAAATGGGGGAAATAAGAGTATTCACCTCATAAGGTTGTTGTAGGAATGAAATGATATGCATAAAGTTCTTAGCATGAAGCCAGGAAAAGAAACTATAGCTGTTGTTCTTATGGGCAAAATAAAGGCTCTCTACAACCCTACGGTAAAGAAACCAGCTGATTTTGTTTTAGTACAGTTTTTCAAACTTAAATTTGATTATTGAACTGTTTTCCCTTTCTGGTGAAGGAGGGGAACACCTGTGATATAAAACACTGATTTTGTGTACAGTACAGAAGATTCTCCAGTCCTCTCCTTGATTAGCTTGGATGCTCTCACTTTAAAGCTCAGAGCAATTTGCAAATGCAGAGCAAACACTGAAAGATGTGCCCTTGAAAGCAGAAGCAATGATGATTATTAGAACAGAGACAAACATATTTCCTTGCTGTCTCTTAATAGATTTGAATAATTTAAACTTGGTCACCTCTTTCAAAGCAAGTAAAAAACAAATAGCCCTTGACACCCCTGAGAAGGTACCTAACAAAAAGGACAGTAACAAGAGAGAAGGCACCAGAGGATCTTGGTAGACAAACAAGAGCACGAATGGAATGAGTGATACAGAAGAAGAATGCATTAGGAATATCTTGATCTTTCCTGAGTATGCATGGCAGTTCCTATCCTTTCATCATTAGAGAATACAAAATGAAGCTTCAAACAGGAAAACCAAAAAAATCAGATTCCATGTCAATATTTGCATGTAGAGTCCCAAAAGTTACATTTGTGACAAACTGCTCCATCACCTGTCACCACACTTCGAACTGTCCTTATAGGCTGACTAGCCTGTCAAATGATGACATCAGAGAGCAGTTTGTTTCAGTGGCAGCCTAATTACGCTGGAGATGCAAAAGGCAGCCTCTTTTTTGCTGTCCTCTAAAATCTCCTTTTCACATCCTACTTCTTTTTCTCTGGAATAGTTAGAGAAGTTAACATAGTTTTCCCCAATTAAAAAACAAAAAAAGAAAACACATATACCTACAAAAACCAGGGCTTTTGGAAAAAAATATAGATTTATAAGCTTATAAATTGAATAATGTCTGAGGATCAAATATGTAACACGGTGATTATCATTGATAACACTGTACTGTATGATTGCAATTTGCCAAGAGAGTAGAGCTTAAATGTTCTCATCAAAGAAAAAAAAAAAAGTAAGTATGTGAGGTGATGGATGTATTAACTTGGTGGGAAGAATATTTCACAATGTATGTGTGTATCAAATTATCACATTGTACACTGTAAATATCTCATAATTTTGTCAGTTATATTTCAATAAAGTGGAAGAATTAAAAAAAAAAAAAAAAAAACAAAAACTAGGGCCCCTGTGGAGACATCTGATGAGGAAATCAGACATTTAACTTGAAGCACATTTTCTGTGAAACCTGTCTTTCTAGAACTTTCCTGAATTCTAAAAATGACATCACAGCTTTCTTTAAAAAAATAGAGATCTTATCTGTAGAGTGGAAGGGCACTTCTAAGGGTCAGGAGTGCAGGGCAGGACACATCCACACACTTGCACTATGACCTCGAGCATTCGATGGACTAGGACACGCCACAGGGCAAAGGACACCCACACCAAAGGAGGGATGGCTGAAGCTCTAAAGCCAACTGCCAGGCAGGAGGAGGGTGTTGCTCACACTGCAGCAGCCACGGCCATTCGCGGTCACACGAAGCACACGCAAACAGTAAGACGTACCACTGGTGGTCCCCGTACCACTGCCCGAGCCGGGTCCGGGGGATGAGACCACAGTCCTGTAGGTGGGTGGTGGTGGGGGAGGCGGAGTTGCTCTCTGTCCCAACCCAAAATCTTTAGGAGATGAGACTGTTTCTAAGTAATCATCTTTAATGAAGTTCTGCTCAGCGACTTTCTTCTGGCTTCTTCTAAATTGAGCGGCGACGGTACATTGCGAGGAGGACCCGGAGGTCCTGAGGGGCCAGGAGGACCCGGGGGGGCCGGAGGTGGGGAGTCAGCTGGGTTGTCTGAGGCAGCTGGTGGGGACACCACCTTTTCCCTTGGAGTCAACTCTGGAGTAACGCGTTCCGGGGATGTGTCAGAAAAATGGACCCACTTGTCTTCAGCATTAACAGCAACAGACTTGGGGGATAACACGGGGCCAAAAATGCTGTCCAAATCACTGATGGATGGTAGCTTTTCAATTTTGACCTCTGTGGCTGACTGGTCATTTCCTGTGGTTAAAGTAGTTGATTTTAAAATTTAATTGACTTTGTTAAAATTGTTTGTATAGGAAGTGGGAGGGGTGAGGCAAAGCCTGATAAATAGGTTATCTTGTGAGGTGCCAAGGTGGGCATGTTTCATGATGGAAAAATATCTAGATTGTAGTTGAAGGGGAGGAGTGAATTCCCTGCCTCGATATTGTGAACATTACCTTTTCTGCTATTATTTACCCTTGTGTGGGGTGATCTGACTTGGCTACTTCTACCATCACCAGAAGCTGGAGCACGCCGCTGCCCTCCAGGGCTGCTCAGAAGAGAGCAAAGTGTGGTCTTTCTGAGAAGACATTCTCAGAAGTGTACAGACTCTGGAACTGCAAATTTCAAAAGGGAGGTCCCTTTGGAAAGTCTGGCCTAATGAAATACATAGGACACAACAGAAAAAGAACTGATAGCTGAAAACCACCCTCATATTTGATGAAGATTGTCTACTCTAGCATATTAAATGAAACTGGTGAAACCAATGACAATATATGTTAGTTTAAAAATTATCACATCATAAGCAGTTGTATATCTTCCACCTTGAACACACCAGAAACACAGCACAAAGATTATTTAAAGAGATATCCCCACATGAATATTTACAAATATACACATACACACCCCACACACCACACACATAGGATATTGAGAAGAATTGTTACATATACACCCATTTAATAAAGAGAAAACTATAAAAAAATCTTTATAATTTTTTTTCTCAAGTCTAATCTGTTAATACCATAGGCATAACTGATATATATATATATATATATATCTGAATTCATGAAATAAAAAGTCTGTTTTGCTTAAATTTTAGCATTAGGTATTCTTTTTAATTCTTACCAATAACAAGAGAAAAACTAATCTTCTATAGCTTGGCAGGAAGTAGTTGATAACAACTGAAATGTGAGGAATCATACTATATTTTTTTAAACCAAGATTATTCAAATTAGAAATTGTTCCCTAAATAATTGTAAGGCATGAGCCATTTTACATTTAAATAACCTTTTAGCTATAAGAGTAGGCTTAGTATTCTTATATTTTCACATTTGAAAAAAGTTAACCTTCAAGGTTTCAAGGCCACAAATAAATGGGATAGCAGTTTGCCAGGGCCATGGTATTTATAATTTCACTGCTGGAAGATTTACTTATCTCTAACATATTCATGAGAATACAAGGGGCCAAAATGATTTGAACTTGCAAACACCTTTACCTGTGACACAGGATGACTCTCTGTTGGGTTTGAGTCAATATAAATTTCATCAGTGACTGTGTGTTGCATTTGCTCTTGTTGATAAATACCCCCCTCTGTAGTTACCAAACTTACCAGACTGCATAAATAGCTATGGACGAAGCTGCAATGGAATTCCAAAGGTGATGAAGAACTACATTCTAAGGACCCAGGCACATAAAATAACTATTACTGCTTTTGAATTGCTAGTCCAGTAAGACTAGGTACATTATAAAATGTAGGAATCCATAGTATTGATTTTAATACATGGTAAAAATATGCCTTAGAAGTCATCTGTCTAAAGGCATGCTGCAGTTCCTTGCCATATTTCATATCCTTACACATCGCTTTGCCATGGGATAATAAATAATGACTACTGGGAAAAATCCTGCACCATCCAAGCTTACCTGTATCCTGCATATTCCAGGACCCATTTTATTATTACTGTGGACTACACAATATTAATTCTAGATAAAACTTATCAGCTCTTAGAAAAATATGAATTATGCCTTGAGACTTTTAATTCTTCAGTCATTTAAAATGAGGTCCAATTTAGTGAAATGTCAATTAAACAGTGGCTTTTGATATTGAGTTTTTATTTCTCTTATCTCACAAATAAACATGGCCTTTGTTCAGCAAAATTATACAGAGAAAAAAATGAGTTGAGAAAGTGAACCTTTTTGTGAAACCTGGGAGTGATACTTAAAGAAGTGTACATAGTAAACTGTAGTGGAAGTAAAGCTAAATGCAATCATTTTCGTGTTTAGTCTAGCCTATATATTTCAACACATCAAAGGCATGTTGAGGTCCAGGGCCAGTGCTGATTGCCATACCATTCTAGGACAGAAAAAAATAAAGCTTACCTGGTCCAACTGTTAAGGGGGAGCCTGTTCGGGGTGGGGTGGCTGGTACATTTTTTGGAGGCAGTGGTGGAGGTGCTGCCAAGAGATGAGAAGCTATGTATTACTGATCACTTTCTTCCTAAATTATGTAATATTTCCAAGATAAGCAGTATTTGGGCTTTCATTCATATTCTGCTATTGTAAAAGGAATAACTATTAGCAGTCCATTTTTTTTTTTTTTAAGTTCAAAGTTTAGTGATTGAAGCAGGACTCATTCAGATTCTTCTATTTTATGATAAGAATTTCTCAAAAGAAAATCAGATAATAGCAACAATAATATCATCATTTCATTCATTCATTCCTTTGTTTTCTGTGTCAAAAGCCACCAAAGTCCTGTGACCTGTACTAGGAATGAAGGACATGGGGTTAAATACAATGAGCCTCTGCCCTCAAGGAATTTACAACTGAATGAAGGAAGACTGTGGCCCCAGGCAACTGCAATCCAGAGTGTGGTCAAGGAAATGAGAGCAGCCTGGGCGAGAGGCTTTTAATAGAGTCAGGATGTTATAGTTTGGAGTGAGTCTGGAAAGATTTCTCAAAGAAATGTCTTGAATTTGGGTATATTTTTGAAATCTAAAGCAAAATGATTCGAGTAAGGAGGAATGAACAGATTCCTTTGGTGGAAATTATAGCTGAAAAAAATCCCTGAGCTAGAAAAGTGTTGTCTTCCAGCCCAACCCAGAGACTCATCCTTTTGAACTGGGCTGTCCCTTTGTAGGTAAAGCTAAGAATTTCAACAGGTAAATCTTTTTTTTTCTTTCATTCTTTAAATGTATGTTTTCCTTTCACTGCTATATCTGGTAAATCTGATGAGTTTCCCTTTTCTTCAGGACTTCTTTCCCCAGTTACCTGGAGTAGGGGTTAGGGGCATTCTGGAATAAACAGGGCTGATGGCTCTGCTTTGAGATAAATGTGCCCTGATCTCATGTCTCAGCTTCTCTCTTCCATATGGCATCATTCCTCTTGTTCTCCAGTTAAACTCTTTCCCCTCAGTGTGTCCTCTCTATCCTTTGAAGCCTCAGTTGTTCTGTAGGACAAGCAGAGACCTTATCTGACTTGGTTAGCTCTGTGTTGTGTGCTAGCCCATGCCTGGAACATAGCAGGGTCTTTAGTCCACTTGCTTATCATGCCTACGTAAGCCTATTGAATGAATGAATTAATAAGCCTGTGAGATGTCACACAGAAGCAGCTGTGGTTCAAAGTTACTTATTTTACTTTATTTATTGTATTATTCTTATCTCAATGGACTGTCTTAGGCCCCTTAACTCTATTTTCTTCCTTTTTAAAAAAAATTTTATTTTTACTTTATTTTACTTTACATTACTGTATTGGTTTTGCCATACATTGACATGAATCCGCCCCTTAACTCTAATGCTTATTAGAATAACATCTCTTCTTAATATTAAACAGTCCAAATGTTGCTTACGTAGACTTCCTAAGGCTTGCCTAATTTCACTATGCAGACAGACAGTAAAATGAGTCACTTATTTTTCCAGACAGAGCAGACACATAACTTACTTCCAGTGGGAAAAGGCCTTGTTAACTTTGGCGACTCCACGCTTGGATTAATTGGTTGGCCTGAACCCCATATCTCAGGCTGATCTAAAAGAACTGGAACATAAAAAGAAAATTTCCCCGGGTGAGTTGAAGAAAGAAACATCCTGATTTTAGAACTTATAATTTCATGTTAAAGTGGAGCTTGACAAAATTATTTCTGCCTTGCCTCAGTCCTAGTAAATTAATTTAGAGATGTGTTGTTCCTGATTCTCTTCAATCAGAGAATAGAAAAAACAGCAGGGTGTGCATGTTTGTGTGTGTGTGTGTGTGTGTGTGAGCCCGTGTGCAGAGGGGGTATCTGTGTGTGGACATACAGCTAAATAAAAACTTGCAAAACAGAGTGTCTGCATTCTTTTCCTGGTGGTCACTTAAGGACATTCTAAATGTCAATACATTTCTGGCACCCACTTGAAAATACAGGCATTATTCCCATGGACGTTTGTTTTAAATTGGTTTATTAAAGTTTGCCAAGAATATGCTTCACGAATGAAAATGTCTGAATTCTGTACAGTTCTTCTCACCTTTAAAGGATCTTATGGGATCTTTGAACAAGCCTTTTACAACATTATAAAGAGTAAATTATTTAGAAATGGTGAACATGTTAAAAGAACCAGAAAAATAAACAAGTGCTTAGCCATCTAAGGGCTTCCCTGTTGGCTCAGTGGTAAAGAACCTGCCTGCCAGTGCAGGAGATACAAGAGATGTGGGTTTGATCCTGGGGTTGGGAAGATCAGGGGAGGAGGAACTGGCAACCCACTCCAGTGTTCTTGCCCAGAGAATCCCTTGGACAGAGGAGCCTGGCAGGCTACAGTCCATAGAGTCACAAAGAGCTGGACGTGACTCAGCATGCATGCATGTAGACATCTAACATAAATCAGGGAAATTGATATTAGGCCTAAGGACAATGAATCTAATATTTTTTCTATTTTTTTGTTTCTTCCTTCTGACTTTTTTTGTTGCTATGGTAACAATGTGATACACTAGTTCTCATCATCTCTCATGGGCCAGGGTCTCTGAAGTACTGCCTGTGATTCATTATGTTGTAAAACATAGGCTGGGAATTAGTTGGATGTGGATTTGACCAGCCTCAATGGGATGGCAAAGAATCGGACATGACTGAGCGACTGAACTGAATTGAACTACTAGGACCTTGGGCCATTTATGTAACCTCTGAGCTTCCCTTCCTTCAGTGCAGAGATAGTAAGAACCATCTCTAAGAGTCAGTAAAAGTATTAAAGGAGGTAATGTATATAAATATAATGTACACAAAATACCTATCACAAGGCCAATAGCTAGTATGATTTTTCAGTCCTCACCATACCACCAACTGGTTGATACTGAGGAAACCAGAGGTAGCAGTGATTAAACAACTTGCTCAGCAACACTTGGTGAGAATAGAAGAGCTAAGGTCTGATCCCAGGCATGCACACCTAACTCCAAAAAATACACTTTCCTCTCAGGCCTTGTAAACTAGTGATAGAAGAACCAATCAAAAATGTAAGAGTGGGTAGATAAGAAAAGTAGATGGAAGAGCTCGTATGCTTGGTGCCAAGGTTGGAACTTTACAGAACTTCAGGGGCTGAAAGCACCTAGAGCATAATCAGTTCAGTTCAGTTCAGTTCAGTAGCTCAGTTGTGTCCGACTCTTTGCAACCCCATGAATCGCAGTACGTCAGGCCTCCCTGTCCATCACCAACTCCTGGAGTTCTCTCAGACTCACGTCCATTGAGTCCGTGATGCCATCCAGCCATCTCATCCTCGGTCGTCTCCTTCTCCTCCTGCCCCCAATCCCTCCCAGCATCAGGGTCTTTTCCAATGAGTCAACTCTTCGCATGAGGTGGCTAAAGTACTGGAGCTTCAGCTTTAGCATCATTCCTTCCAAAGAAATCCCAGGGTTGATCTCCTTCAGAATGGACTGGTTGGATCTCCTTGCAGTCCAAGGGACTCTCAAGAGTCTTCTCCAAATCAGGCCAGGCTTATTGTGAGTCTCCTCTTCATCACAAACCCCAGTGATGGTCTTAGCTTTGTTTTTTGTTTTAATGTGAAAGCATACATTGTCCAACGATCTGACACAGCATTTTGTTTTTTCCATGGATTCAGTGAGGATACCACTTTGATTTCTAAGAACTGTTTCCTATTTTGCATATCAGGTTTCCATATATGATGGAATTTTTTAATAGGTAGATTCAAATGTAACACATCAAACCACCTTCAGTTACTACACATATCAGTAAAAGTGAGGCTGATCCCAGATGAGTTAATAAGACAACTGAGCAACCTTAACGCTGGGCAACCTTAACGCTGAGCAAACCTTAATGCTGGGCCCCCTTTCCTAAGTTGCAGACATTTAAATCACTGAAGGGGTATTTAGGGATGTTCCTTACTCACTTTCCTAACTACATCATTGAAACATACTCAGTTGTGGTAGCATACATTGTCCAACGATCTGACACAGCATTTTGTTTTTTCCATGGATTCAGTGAGGGATACCACTTTGATTTCTAAGAACTGTTTCCTATTTTGCATATCAGGTTTCCATATATGATGGAATTTTTTAATAGGTAGATTCAAATGTAACACATCAAACCACCTTCAGTTACTACACATATCAGTAAAAGTGAGGCTGATCCCAGATGAGTTAATAAGACAACTGAGCAACCTTAACGCTGGGCAACCTTAACGCTGAGCAAACCTTAATGCTGGGCCCCCTTTCCTAAGTTGCAGACATTTAAATCACTGAAGGGGTATTTAGGGATGTTCCTTACTCACTTTCCTAACTACATCATTGAAACATACTCAGTTGTGGCTGTCTGCTAGTTGTCTCCCAGGATCCATTCTCCATTTCTGCCACAGTTAAAGCTTAGCTGGCCAGATGGCACGAAACTCTTTCTGATGGGCTCTGGCTGGAAGTGGTGTGCGTCTCTTCCAGGTTTTGCTCTTACAAGAATTGGCAGTGAGTTCCATGGGGCCTCCCCCACACTTCTTTCTTCTGACTGGGACATAATGAGAATTTGAGCAGCCCCTTTGCACCCAGAAGTGAAGGCCATATGCTGGGGACGGCAGAGCTGCCCTTCCAGTCCTATATTTTGTACTTTGAGACTGTTTACATTAAATAGAAATAAAATCTATCTGGTTTAATTTAATATACTTTGGAGTCTCTTTGCCACTGTATCTGAGCCTAATCATTATGCTTTTAGGTCTTATTGTCCTCAGCATTTTAATCTCCCTCACCAATGGGTCTTAGAAATATCACATTTTATTATATACAATCACAGTGTTTTATTTTATTTTTTTAATATTTCTTTGTTTGGCTGAGCCAGGTCTTGGTTGCAGCATGTGGGATCTAGTTCCCCGACCAGGAACCGAGCCTGGTCCTCAGCGTTAGGAGCACGGAGTCTTAGCCACTGGACCACCAGGGAAGTCCCAATCAGTTTTCTTAAATCAAATGATTTTTTATAAAGGAAACCTTCCATGTTATCAAATACAGCTGCTGGAGATTCATGCATTAGAATTAGACCTACATACATCTTAGGAACAGGTTAGATCCCTTTCATAAGGAGTTTATGTCAGTAAGATTTACATTATTCACAGCCATCCAAAAATGGTTAATATTTAAAAGTTAAAATATTTAATTCTAGGAATTAAATTTAGTAGGTAAATCCAACAATAACAGCCAAAATGATATTTCTCCCATAACATCATTTTTCTAAGTTGTTAAATGATTTAAGGTCATTCCTGCGTCTTGAGTTTGCAAACAGTGTCTGTTTTGCGAGCAGTCCAATTGACACCTCCACTGATGAGCTGGACAAGAGAGAAAATATGTTCATAGAGGCTAGATCACGATGACATTGATAATGATGAGGAATTTGAAGGTCTGGCTCCATAGTGATGGCAGTTTGGCTCATAAACCACCTACTCCCTGACCAGTGAGTTGTACAGATTTTCAGTAATTCTTATTGAAAGGAGAGTGAACTTGTTGAAGAGTGAACTTGTTAGCTCTTAGCTACCTCTGGAGGTAAAATTTCAAATCCTGAAATACTAAGAGGTCTGCAAACTAAACTCTTATAAACACAGCCCGGTTCGGTTCGGTTTGGTTCAGTCGCGCAGTCGTGTCCGACTCTTTGCGACCCCATGAATCGCAGTACGCCAGGCCTCCCTGTCCATCACCAACTCCCGGAGTTCACTCAGACTNTTCACCCTTGCCATCTCTTGTTTGACCACTTCCAATTTGCCTTGATTCATGGACCTGACATTCCAGGTTCCTATGCAATATTGCTCTTTACAGCATCGGATCTTGCTTCTATCACCAGTCACATCCATAACTGGGGATTGTTTTTGCTTTGGCTCTATCCCTTCATTCTGTCTGGAGTTATTTCTCCACTGATCTCCAGTAGCATATTGGGCACCTATTGACCTGGGGAGTTTCTCTTTTGCTATCCTATCATTTTGCCTTTTCATACTGTTCATGGGGTTCTCAAGGCAAGAATACTGAAGTGGCTTGCCATTCCCTTCTTCAGTGGACCACATTCTGTCAGACCTCTCCACCATGACCCTCCCATCTTGGGTTGCCCAGATCAGAACTATTCTTTCACATGAAGATCTAGTGATACATCAAAAACATGCCTCAAAACATATTTACTCTAGATAAGCTATACTTTATTGAAAAGAAAAAACAAATCCATAGATACACAGAGTTTTTCCTACCTTCTGTCTTCTGTTCATCAAAAGCCGATTCTAATGGTGGACCAAAGAGGGGAGCAAGTGCCGTGGTGTCCTCTAAAGGTTTTTTGCTAAATCACACACATTACAGCAACACATAGAGAAAGGAAATATTAATGTCAAAAGAGATATAAAGCTTTCAAATATCTTCCACAGTAAGGCTGATGTATGTGTGCACTTATGTACATATAAAAATATGCAGTCATGCTCTGGAGAGGCTAAAAAGCATGTATATGAAGATGTCAAACGTATGTGGAGAAAAGAATTGGTAAGGGGTAAGATCCCTGGTTCTCAATGGGGTGCCAGGGGGCTGGTCCAACAGAAATAAGACAGAGAGAAACTCTTTCAAAGCATCAGATTCTCTCAACCTAAAAGAGATAATACTAAAGGTAACTGTTTACTGCAAAGCACCTTCTTCTCATAAGATCTCAAAAACCATTTATATCTGTCTTCACAGCATCTCTGTGTTGTAGTTAATGCAGAGTATGGTCAGTGATGTCAGGCACAGGGAAATTAAGGAACAAGCCACCAAGAAGTTCATCTTTGAATAAGAAACTTAGTCTACCAACTTTTAACTTTCATCCTCCTTCCTGCACCTGACACAGTAGACTAATTATAACCTTCTAACACCTTAATATTGCACGTCTCAGAAAGAGAAGAATATTGAAAAACCAGGGAGAAAAGAATGGTAATAAGTTCAATGCTCATCCTTTTAACTAATTATTGCTTAAATCGATTATTAACAAAAGGCACATAAATTGTCTCCATTTCTTCCCCAGACCTTATTTCTCTCATTGATTCTAATGAGTTTGTGTGTTTGCTGGGGGATAAGAGGTGAAGAGGAGAGGAGAGGGGAGGAGGGAAAGGTAAAAGGATCCAGCTCTTAGGTAGAAATAGGAGTCTTTGCAGGGAAACACCGCTTATATGCACAAGACTTACTTATCCCAAGGATTGCACAGTATGAAAATATAACGCCTTGCCAAAATCAGAAAACAAAATAGAACATTCTTCTGGTGTCTGATGTAGAATGTATCACAAAACTGTATCCAACTAAACAGGCTGCTCTTTTTTAAAAACACTTTTAATTGCAAAATAATTGGTTTACAATGTTGTGTTGGTTTCTGCCATACAAAAATGTAAATCAGCCACAAGTATACAAATGTCACCTCCTTCTTGAACCTCCTTCTTACCCATTCCACCATCTCACCCCTCTATGTTGTCACAGAGCACCGGGTTGAGCTTCTTGCGTTATACAGTGACTTCCATTACCATATTTACATATGGTAATATACATACATCAATGTAGGTATGGTAATATACATACATCAATGTATGTATGGTAATATATATACACCAATGCTATTCTCAGTTTGTCCCACCCTCTTCTTCCCTTGTTGGGGCCACAAGTCTGTTCTCTACATCTGCATCTCTATTCCTGACCTGCAAATAGATTCATCAGTACCATTCTTCTAGATCCCATATATATTCATTAATATGTGATATTTGTTTTGTGCTTTTGACTTACGTCACTCTGTATAACAGGCTCTAGGTTCATCCACCTCACTAGAACTGACTCAAATTCATTTCTCTTTGTGGGTGAGTAATATTCCATTGTATGTATGAACCACAGCTTCTTTTACCCATTCATCTGTTGATGGACATCTAGGTTGTTTCCATGTCCTGGCTGATGTAAATAGTGCTGCAGTGAATACTGGGGTATACGTGTCTTTTTGAATCATGCTTTTCTCAGGTTATATGCCCAGTAGCGGGATTGCTGCATCATACGGTAATTTTATTCCTAGTTTTTAAAGGAATCTTCCTACTGTCTTCCATAGTGGCTGTATCAATTTACATTTCCACCAACAGGATAAGAGAGTTCCCTTTCACCACACCCTCTCCAGGGTTTATTGTTTGTAGACTTTTTGATGATGGCATTCTGTCCCATGTGAGGTGATACCTCATTGTAGTTTTGATTCACATTTCTCTAATAATAACAGGCTACTATTTGTAGGGCAATATAATCGTATTTCAGATCAGGATTCCACATACCAAATGATGTCTTCCCATAGAACTTTAGCTCTCTCATTAGTGAAGGGTTGCATATTCTGATAGATGTTACTTTAGATGACTACAGAGTACTTCCTTAATGGACTCCCCCAGGCTGCACTTAGGTGAAATGATAACATATTTAAATCTGCAATGATCTACACACAGGGCAGACCCTCTGTTATTAGATGCTGAGCTGCTAAGTCGCTTCAGTCGTGTCTGACTCTGTGCAACCCCACAGACGGCAGCCCACCAGGCTCCCCCGTCCCTGGGATTCTCCAGGCAAGAACACTGGAGTGGGTTGCCATTTCCTTCTGTGATGCATGGACGTGAAAAGTGAAAGTGAGTTGCTCAGTCGTGTCCGACCCTCAGGGACCCCACGGACTGCAGCCTTCCAGGCTCCTCCGTCCGTGGGATTTTCCAGGCGAGAGTGCTGGAGTGGGTGCCACTGCCTTCTCCGCGATGCTGAGAGTTTAGCTCAAAGGAGATTTGTCTGTTGTTACCAGTGCATGATACCTGGCATAAAACGCAGCTAACATCTTTCATGCTCACCTTATGAGCTCTGGAGTTGGTGTGGAACGCCTGGGTCTCGCTACTTCTTCACCTGATGCATAGGACAAAGAAAGTTTTTAGGCATGTTTTTACCATTTTTTTTATTTTATGTCTTATCAGCTATGTTTGAAAACACTTAAGAGATTTAAATCCCATGAATAGGCAACTCCATATGAAAACTTTGCAAGACAAACCCAGGAACAAACCCTCTGCCCTGGCAATGCAACAGGCATGTATTAGGCTTAAGTAGTAGCATTTTCTTTGGCATTTATAAAACCTTATGAAGGAATTACCATGATGAGCCATCAAATGGAAGATCTGTACACTGCAGAGCTTAGTGGAATAGCACACTGTTCTTTGAATGCCTGTTGCCTTTATCAGTTCTGCATTTCAATTACCATGAGAATACCAAGCCAGGCCATATGTACACAGTGCATGAATCCAGAGTTCTCTGCCTGTTCTTTTCTTGAAATGCCAAGAAAATGTTATACCTTTAACTAGGAACCATTCATTTAAAATTTCCTAGAATGTGCTGTATGCAGCAGAAGAAAATCATGCCACATGTATATTATAATCTATCTCACATCACTTGAGTGTACTAAAATTTTCATATCAAATACACAAGAATGGGCATTGCAGCTACCTTCAGTTCCTTCTGCCCTCCTCCTCTCCCTACCCCAATTAGCAAACAATTCATTTCTGAAGTCATGATACAGCATGCTTGCTCAGTCGCTTCAGGTGTGTCCAACTCTTTGTGACCCCATGGACTACAGCCTGCCAGGATCCTCTGTCCATGGAGATTCTCTAGGCAAGAATATTGGAGTGAATTGCCATTTCCTTCTCCAAGGAGGGAAATAGCAATGTTTATCCAAAAACATATTAAGATTTAAATATTAATCATTCAGAACCCACTGAGCCCTTTTATCATTACAGGATTTCTTTGCTGTAGACAATCATCAGTCTAAAAATCAAGCTCAAGAATTTATATGTCAAATGTATATACACTCCAAGATCCAAGGAACTGTTTCGTCTTTTAAATTGTACTCTATTTCTGGTAGCTAAGATATACTTACTGGATAAGTTCCTTTTAATTGCACCCTAGAATTAGAAATAGACACTATAAGGTTTAAGACCACAGATACGTACAATATGTATATTTCTGTCATTGCAGTTAAACTGAACTTAAAGAAATGCAGATGGAGAAAAGTGAATTTTTTTCAGAATTGCATTCAAGTTAAAAATTGTAGACGCCCACATAAAATCAATTTTTCACTTTACTCAAAGGTTACGGAGAGGAAGGGAAAGTAATAAATATTCCAAACCAGGAAAAAAACAAAAAACAAAACAACCCTTACCTGGGTAGATTTAGTAAATTAAAGTGAAAGGAAAAAAAAAAAAAAACCTTTGAAATCCAGCATACAAGAAAGTAAATCCAAGTTTAACTTATGTTTAATTTTTAAAAATTAGATGTATGAGGTGTATTCTCTGCTCTTATTGAATGGGGTCCATAAGCTGCTTGTAGAAACGGTTATTAGTTGACTAATGCAATTTTTAAATATTCATGTGGAAAATGTTAAAAACAAGGAAAATTTGAAGGCATTACCTCTGAATGGACTGCTCTATTCCGGGAACCAGAGAATTCCATTCTTTCCCACTCATGCTCTCTACCTCAGTTTCTTTCACATGCCTCCCATGGGGGCACCAATCTATCAAGTGGGAATCATTCCTTTAACTCAAGGCATTGTGATCCTATTGTAATGCAAATTTCCCTGGCAGGAATAATCTGAGGTCATTTTCAGATTTTTTCAGGCTCTAGCAGAAACTTTTTTTGGTAACAAAGGATTGATTGAAAATCACCATGAAAGAATCTTAAAACGTGATGCTTCCAGAAAAGTAGACCACTAGAAGCATGGTCTCATACGATGGGCATGGGCTGGCAGGGCCTCCTTAGGAGAATGACAGGGGCAGAGTTAAGGATGGGAACTCAAGAACAAGAAACTTTTCAAAACTCATACAATTAAAAGTTTGGTGGGTGATAGCCAAACACATTTATTTCTACTCCTACTTTAGTAAAGGATCAACTTGGTGGTCACAGATTTTTCTTCTCTCAAATGATAGCGTAACAACTTAGGACAAATATAGCATCTCTGTAACAGACCTGTAAGAATCTTCTTTCCCTCTTGCCCAAGGTTTTATCAAAATTTTGTCTCATTTTGAAATCATTTGCAATAGCGGAACAATTTCAATATGAATAAGGATCCACTAGATGTTTCTGGTGACTGGCCTAATCTCTCAAACTATATTTTCTGGCATATAATTTGCATACATATGCCACATAGAGACTATTATGTTATTAGGAAAAATCTTTTTAAGTTAATAAATACTTTATTTAATAAACATTTTAAATCAGTATTTTTAATTAACACACTTGTTTAATGCATATATTAAATAAATATGATCATTTAAATCAGCTATGGTCATTATGAGAGTTTTGATACAGGTTGGCTTTTGAAATATAAGACTCCATAGACAAAATAATAAAAGAACAATTGTTTAAATGTAATTCAAATGGTTTTTCAGGTTGGAGAGCCTTAAATAGTCAGATTTTTATTAAAAAGGTCTGAAGGAAAAGATTGGGGGCTTTATGTCCAGGTAGTCAATCATGAGGTTGACACTGAGGGAATAGGACCTATTTAGTATAAAGAGACCTAAAATTAAGGAGTTGGGGGACCCCAGAGCTGTATTGAACACCTTTTGATCTCTGTCTTACCCCTTTATTTAAAATGTAATACTCATGAAACCAATAAAGATATACAGTTTTTTGTTTGGTATTGGTATTCATCATTTCCCAGTGTATCAATTCATTTGAAAGACATTTATTGCTGAGAGTACTAGACAAGAAGCTCCTGTAATATTTTACTAAATATTCCTCGTGAATGAACAATCACTATTCAAGAGGAAGCAAGACATGGCAGAAATATGCAAGTAAATTGTTATTTAGAAATTAAAAGAATAAAATCACATCAATTTAGAAAGGAACAGATGTTCGAACCATCAGCAGTAAGCGTTCATCAACAGAAAAGAAAGTCCCATTGTCCCTGGATCTGGCATACAGATCTCTGATGGCCTTGATGTCAATGCAGGACAAATCCAAAGCAAGGTTAAGGTGATATTGACCACACAAACCACATTCAGGAAAAACGTCTATTGATTCTAAAACCTTCTCCTCCCTACGTGACCACATTTTCCTTCTCTAAAGGACTGTCATTATGGGTAGACTGTGAATAGACTTCCTACATTTTGAATTAGTTAATTCACTCTTTTTCTTTTATTAAAAAAAGGAGTAATTTGTCATAATCTGAGACGTTACCCAACTGCTGGACTGGAATCAGCCATATAGTCCCCGTAGGTGGTATTTTTGATCATCAACTCTGCGGCTTAATCAGAGAACCACAGCTTGTCAGCTGGCGCAGAATATTTGCCTCCAGGAGTAACTGATTGCTCAAACTGGTGTAGGCCTAATTTCCAAGAGCATCATTTCAGTGCCATTATCTCTCTCAAGGGACTGACCAGGCAGGTGGAGGTTATTTCAAACATAGCAAAGACTCTTCTTGTTGCTTCAAATTTATCACACTTTCAACCTGAGGAAAATGACTCTCTGGACAGTGCATACTAATACCGGTTTGCTTCCAGTGATGAAATATATATATGTGACAACCTAGAAAGATTGATTTGAAAGCATGTCTATTTCTCCCAAGATAAAAGTTATGATTATGCATGATTATATATCAGTATACTGACAAATATGAATTATGGTCCAGGGACTAATATTAAATTTAGGTTTGAAAACAATGTGGCTTACACATTCCTTGTTTTCTTTACAGTTTTCTTATTCTATTATCACCTTGATATAAATGTCTATGCTGATTTCTGGATAATCTCCAGGGCTTGCATACATGCACACCACACACACACACACACACACACACACCAACACACACACCACATTTTTTACATTTAGCACTGGTATTGGGATACCTATTGTATTAGTTTAGTTTGTTATGGAAACATGCTCTAATGATCCTAAAACATGCTCTTGACACATAAGACCAGAGACTTACAGCCACTAAACCTAATTTGTCTGCCTCATTTACACTGGATTATCATAAATTTAATAAGACCACCTGGCCACCTTGCCTAGGCAACAGTTATCTCTATACAGGTTTAAGGTAAAAATGTTGAGGGTTCTTACCGGGCTGCGCCTCTGTGATCAGCAAAAGGGAAGAGAGAACAGACACCTAGTCAGAGAATGATGGATCAGTCAACAGGCTTGGGTAATAGAAGGCTTCATAAACAACTAACTAAACACTCATTCCAAGGAATCAGGCCAAAGGAAGGCAGGCAGTCATTGTGTTTGTGGCTTATTTAAACCATAAGGAGGTTTTGGAGAACTTTAAAAGGAATATATCCACTGTATGATATAGCTTTGCTAATGGGTACCAGTTTCAGTTATGTGTATGTACAGACAAAGCAGAAACATACAAGAAAACTTTACTGATAGCTTTAAATGTCTTGTCATAAGGAGTTTTCTTCGTAGTGTTTGAGGAGGGGAATTTTAGAGACAGTAGTACAGAGAAAACTGTTTTCCCACACAACAGAGTGTTAGCACACATCATAGATGTGAAGGATTTCCCACATAACTCAGGCTTTAATCAGAGTTTCCAAAAATCAGAGAGCAAGGTAAGAGATACCTCTTCTTTGCCTGGTTTTTCTTTTTAGTGTTTGGTGAAATGAGTGCCGATAAGAACTTTTTAAAAAGTCGGTGTTCTTAGCCTAGTGACTTAAGCAGCCTCTACAAATGGATAGAATGTGATGGGGAAGATGAGGAGCTCCTGAGATGTGCAGGTGGGAGTGATAAAAACTGTCCAGCAGCAATAAAACATGGGGGGCCAGATGCCTGGAAAAACACAGGACGTGGACATACAACTGCTTTCTTTCACTTTCAGACCTTGATCATGGCTGCTATCAATTTACCCCAACAACCTCTGGTTCTCTCCCTCTTTAGGATTTGTCTTTAGTAACAAGAGTGACTGTGATGCGAATGGAGAAGCAGCTGTTTCTCAGTTTCACTTTCAGGAATATGGCTTAGCCCATGAGTTCACCAGAGGTTGCCTGGAATCCAATACTGGCCAAATTTCAAAATCTGGGCAGGAAGCACAAACTCAGAAGTATCTAGAAGGTTGCTTAATGAAAAAGATGATTCTACCCTCTAGAACATAGACATGAAATAAAAGCCTATAGTCATTTATAGCTGGGGGCTTCCACGGATCTCTAGTCCAACTGCCTCTGTGATATGGAGAGCAAAGTGAGGCTTTGAGGTCCAGAGCTAGGAAATGGATACGACCAGAAACAGACTTTAGAGCTTAGGTCTGCTAAACTCATGTTTTTTCTAGGACACCAAGCCTGATGTTGTTGGAGGACACCAAAGACAGGGAGCTAGGAACTGGTAAGTAAGATAGGATTTTAGAAATACTTACTCTAGTTGATTTTACTTGTAATATTTTAGACCTTATTATGTGCCACAGTTTTCTGATTCTGTTCCATATTGATCCCACCTTTCTTATAAATATAAGCATGATGCAATTTAAATAAAATTTAAAAAAAGGACACATGAATATGTATTTCTTGGCTTAAATTCTTTTACTGACAAATTGTTACTGTCTTTTGAGAGAAATTCAAGCACTCTTTTATATAAAGATTTAGAGTTTATAATTCTTTACCGACCAGGCTAAAGTTCTTCTCTAAAGAACTTTGTGGGCATTTATGATTTTAGCTTTAATTTCATGGCAAACAATTCATTCTTAAAAGCAGCATAAAATACAGCAAAGAGGGGATTAAAATTGATGCAATTTCCCCCAAGTTGATTATGGGAAATAATGCAAAATAAAATGTATATTGCAACCATGCAGAGGCAGAAACTTAAATTCAATAATCTTTACTAAGATTATAGAGGACATTTGTCAAAATAACTTCAATTATACTAATTCACCCAAATTAAGTTCAGTTAGTTAAAACCTATATAGTTTAATCAATAGTTCCTGTTTGTATGTTTTCTAGTAAAGGTAACATGAAACAAGGAATCTCAAGGAACAGCTGTTGAAATTCATGTAGTCACAAGCTTATTCACAAGAATCCAGAAGATCCAGCTAAAAGCTGTGAAAAGCTCAGACCCGACAGCCTCAAGGTCCATAATTAAAAGCTATCTGAAACCTTCAAAAGGAAAGGGATTCCATAAACCAAATTGAAAGGCTTTTTCTACACTAATTATCACCTTTAAGGAGTATAAAGTAGTTGTAGGTTTTGCTAAACAGCAAAATCATTCTCAACCAGGAGGGGAGGGTCTTTGCTGTCAATAGTTTATTTTACTGTTTTTCCTGTCATTTCCCCAGAATTCTGAGGCCTTTAGCATTCTATCTTTGTTCTACCAATATATAGAATTTGCTTCAAGGGTGGAAGGAAACATTCAGTATCTGATCTTGATATATTCTGGAAGCTGAACACTCTCTGTGTTAAACTGCAAACTCAAAAGCATGCAGGGCAAGGAGCAGGAAAGCTATGGATCAGGGTATGAGAGTTTCATGGAGCTTTGGTGAAGTGGCCACAACTCAGGGCCACTTGAACAAAAAGTATGGGCCTAATCCTGCTGAATCTTCAGAGTTGTCAGAGAATAGGCCTATTGATTCTGGTTTTTAAATGGCAATCAGATTGTTTGCATGACCAAACAAAACATCTTTTCAGTTGTTCAGAATCTGCAGGTGGCCAATTTGTCTCTGATTGCAGACATTTGTATCACACATAATAAGCTCTCAGTGAATTTTTTATATACTGTTATTATTATTTCACCTGATTACTCAAACAGGGACGTTGCAGTTGGTCTATTTGTTTTCTGAACAAATTTCCTGTGTTCCTAGTTAAACATTAATTGTTCAGTTCTGCAACTGTTCTCGATCTTCTGATGCATTCTGGAGAAGGTACTGAAAAACATTTTATTTTCCCCTCTACTTTTATTTTGATGTTCAAGTTAGAGATCAAATTACTTTGTATTTTGAGGCTATTTTCAAAATGAGTATACACTGCTAATTTATGATTTGGTCACTAGAATGCAGATCTTTGCTTATAATATTTTGCATTTTTAAAATTTATATACTCTGCCATTTGAATACGTCTTCTAAAAGAAAATACTTCAGTACATGTCCTCACAGTATCCTTATCCTGCACCAGCCTTGTTTTGTTTATTTTTTGCACAAAAGGATTAATTTAAATTCAGCCAACTAGGATAACTTAAGTCTTTGCCAATACGCATAAGTGTTTTGAGACATTTATAAAAAGAAGTCACCAAACACAATCTGTCCAGTTTGTCAAAAATCACTAAATAACCAGCCTCAGGTTTTGAAGCTTTACAACATCCTCATTTGCTAAAATTCAGCACTATAGGGAAACACCAGAAAATGCGTGAAAAGCCACAAAGCACTAAACAAACATTATTTTTATGCAGTCATAGCAAATTCAGTGATTCATGGTAGTGAATTTTCTAGGAAAGAATTAGCATATATGATCATTTTGTTTATTATTATGACACTAATCAATATTCTTATTTGCTTTTAAATGCTTTAGGGTAATCTATCTGGCAAGCACCTATTGGAAGCCCCCACCCCTGCCAATTGCTGTGTTTGTCTATATTTAAATTTGTTTCTATACCGCTTACAAGTCAGATGACAGTGAATGCTTATCAGATCCAATAAGACTTGGTAGAAATAATCTTCTGAAACTCCATATGGGAAGAGAAGCAAAGAGCCGAGACATCACTAAAAGTTCCCTGAGTTGAATATCAACAACTTGGGCATTACCCAAGAAAAATGAAGCAGAGGAGCAGGAGGAAAACTCATCCCAAAGGCGCAGCTAACAATGAAATGGAGTACTTACAGTTGAAATTGCTGTAAGAACAAAAGGAGGAAAGCCAATGAAGAATAGGAAATTTTTAAAGCACCATGGGTAAACTTCAGGCTATTTAATGTTGTTAATATTTGAAGTGGCCAAGTTTGGATAATTCAGAGAAAATTCAGAGTCAAAGAGAATAAATGAAATGGGCAAAATATCAAACAGGTTCCTGAAGCACACCAACAATATGTGTGTCACATAGCATGTGACACAGAGTTGACTCTCAGTTACTCAGAAGTGGGCCATTCCATTTATTAATAATTAACTGTGATGCGTACTAATTTTATGCTTGGAAACCAAGTCATGGAGTCCATATTTTGATAAACTGTAATATTTTGATTCCATCTTTTGTTCTTCCTTTGTCTTCTGCTCTTCCTTCCTCCAAGCACACGAAATTGCTATCAGCGCATTTCCTGTACGTGGTATAGAGACTGCAGGCTTGGGTGAGTGGGCAGGATGGGAGGTCTAGCAATTATTGCAGCATCCACTTAGGTGAGGTCAATAGACAACCAACCACTTCTCAGTGTGTGCTAATGAGGAAATACAATATTTTCATATTTTCCACTGGAAAGGTCACCTGTATCAGCATCTGGGATCATGTTCCCAATAAACTAAGCAGAGCAGCTCAGAACAATGAAATTTTTTTTAGTGGGTCAGTTTCATTGTTGCTCTAAAAAAAAAAAATGTAGATACATTTGATCAGATTTGTGCTGCCACTGAAAATCACCCCAGTGATAAAAAGGACCACATAAGAGGTGATTTGCAATTTATAAAAATCTTCTTTATTGTCTCTGACAACTCCAGAAGGGGATAATTTTTCTGATTAATTAAAAAAGAAAAAAGAGAAAAAAACCACTTGCTTCTCCTAGGACGGATTCACAAGCATTCACTCAGGATGCTATCATGTTGTACATTACCAGAAAAGTAACAAAAAAATATATGTAGCTTGATGAGCCCAAATAGAAGCTGCAATAAATGGAACTTAACACTGAAATATTTTATTATATGCCTGTGTGATTGGGGTAGAGGTGATTCTTTACAAAATTACCCCGTGGCCCTTAATAACAGACTTGGAAAATCACTTAGCAACCAGCTTCCTCTTTTCCTCATGGGGCATAATTAGGCCACGTCCTATTTGTTTTAAAATTCAGAATCTTGTTTAAGTGTTAAATACAGTCAGTCATTAGACATACAGACAGTGAAAATGAACAGAATAAACAGTTTGGCAAAGATATAGAAAGAATTTGTTGTTTCTTACCGGACTTTTCCTCTAAAAGCGTAAGCATGAAAAGAAAAAAAAAAAAAAAAAACAGAAAATGAAAGAGGTGAAATGTATATTCAAAAAGATGCAGCTCAAGGCTCAAATAATCTTACTTTAAAGCAGTTCTCCAAGGCATTGCTTTTATAAAGGCTTCCTATAGGCATCAATATGGTCATTCCCAGGCTGCTGGCTTTAGACCACCCCCAAAACATGCCATTTGGCGATACTGTTTTGAGCTATAGGCACTTGAAACCAGCAAATTCGGGGAGAAACTTTCTCTGAACAACTCTAATCTGCCTAAAGATAAATCTTCCAGAAAGAACCTAATTGTCGTAAAGAGTATAATCAACAAGGGAGAGGAGATGAGATGTCAACACCACATCTAGACAAACTTTGCCACAAACTATCACACTTCCCATCTATGCTTCCAAAGGCCCATTCATGTTCCCTAAAAATCATTTACTCTCCCCTTAGATGCCTGCCTCCTTCTCCCTACTAAGATGGTATTTAGCCCTGAATTCTGAAACCACTCATTTATCCTGAGGGTCTGCCAGGTATACATGAATAGACATGTTAATAAACTTATGTTTGTTTTTCCTTTGTTGATCTGTCTTTGCTAAAGAGTCACAGCTGAAAACCTAAGATGGGTTGATGTAGTTTTGCCTCCTTTCCAAGATCAAGTGATAAGAGGACAGGGGTGTGGTTTCCATTTGAGCACATTCTAAGCTCTTTTTGAATGGCTTCAGTTCAGTTCAGAAGCTCAGTCCTGTCTGACTCTTTGCAACCCCAGGGATTGCACCAGACCAGGCTTCCTTGTCCATTGCTAACTCCTGGAGCTTACTCAAACTCATGTCCACTGAGTCAGTGATGCCATCCAACCATCTCATCCTCTGTAGTCCCCTCTCCTCCCACCCTCCATCCTTCCCAGAATCAGGGTCTTTTCAAATGAATCAGTTCTTTGCATCAGGTAGCCAAAGTATTGGAGTTTTAGCTTTGACATCAGTCCTTCCAATGAACATTCAGGACTGATTTCCTTTAGGATGGACTGGCTGGATTTCCTCGCAGTCCAAGGAACTTGGACTTCTCCAACACCACAGTTTCAAAAGCATCAATTCTTTGGTGCTCAGCTTTCTTTATAGTCCAACTCTCACATCCATACATGACTACTGGAAAAACCACAACATTAACTAGATGGACCTTTGTCAGCAAAGTAATGTCTTTGCTTTTTAATATGCTGTCTAGGTTGTTCATAACTTTTCTTCCAAAGAATAAGCGTCTTTTAATTTCATGGCTGCAATCACCATCTGCAGTGATTTTGGAGCCCCCCAAAATGAAGTCTGCCACTATTTCCACTGTTTCCCCATTTATTTGCCATGAAGTGATGGGACCAGATGCCATGACCTTAGTTTTCTAAATGTTGAGCTTTAAGTCAACTTTTCACTCTCTTCTTTCACTTTCATTAAGGCGCTCTTTAGTTCTTCTTCACTTTCTGCCATAAGGGTGGTGTCATCTGCATATCTGAGGATATTGATATTTCTCCTGGCAATCTTGATTCCAGCTTGTGCTTAATCCAGCCCGGCGTTTCTCATGAGGTACTCTGCATATAAGTTAAATAAGCAGGGTGACAATATACACCCTTGATGTACTCCTTTTCCTATTTGGAACCAGTCTGTTGTTCCATGTCCAGTTCTAACTATTGCTTCTTGACCTGCATACTGGTTTCTCAGAGGCTTACTTTTATCAAATAGACTTTGAAAATAGAAAATTATCCTTGGTATTATTGAAAAGAGCTGGAAAATTCTATGAATGCATTGGAGCCTATCATGAATCTAAAACATGAGATTTTCCTCAAATTCCAATCTTGTCAGGGAATCTGGTACCTATTAACTTCTCTCAAGATACTCTGTCTAAAACCATCAGTTCTTCATCCCATCCTTCATTTGTTACCACTCCCCATGGGAAATGACAAATTATTTCCCTGGTGAGTAGTCCTTGGCCCTGGGAATGCTCTTTTCTTTCCTCCATAATTTATTTATTTATTTATTTATTTGGCCACACCATGCAGCATGTGGGACCTTAGTTCCCTGACCAGGGATTGAACCCACGTCCCCTGCATTGGAAGTCTTAACCACTGATCAGCCAGGGAAGTCTCCTTCCACATCTTCTTAATAAAGACACTTTTCAATGTGTCATTTCCTAAATCCATCCTTTGCACCATCCCTAGAATTATTTTCTAAAAATAGTGAAGTGAATGTGTTACTCTGCCCTGCAAAAACTTCCCTACTATGTAGAAAATAGAGTTCAAACTCCATTCTGTCATTTAATGCCTTCATGATGGGCTCCAGCTCATCTTCACTCCCTCCTCTTCCACTGCTGTCTGTATAAAATCTACACTTAGCTGCAGTCACTCCTTGACATCTCCTGAACATGTAGAACATTCGTACTTCCCTGACTTCTGCTCAGGCTGCTTCTTCAGCTTTGATGCTGTCTTCCTCTCCTTCAAATTGTTATTGTTGTTGAGTCACTAAGTCATTTCCGACTCTTTGTGACCCCCATGGACAATAGCCTGCCAGGCTCCTCGGTCCATGGGATTTCCCAAGCAGAGATACTGGAGTGGGTTTCCATTTCCTACGCCAGGGGATTCTTCCTGACCCAGGGATTGAATCCTCATCTCCTGCATTGGCAGGTGGATTCTTTACCTCTGAGCCATCAGGGAGGCCCTCTCCTTCACATACCATCTTACTCATTCTTGAAGGCCAATAGCACTTCCTCCATGAGGCCTTCCCTAAGGTTCCCAATCAGAGTAAATAGTTCCCTGGCATCTATTAGAGAAGAACAGGTACACATGGCTAGTATATTTTTTGCAATTCTTATTTTATTCTGTATTACTTTGACATCTCCTTTCAATTATTCAGTTTAGTTCAGTTCAGTTCAGTCACTTAGTCGGTCTAACTCCTTGCGACCCCATGGACTGAAGCACACCAGGCCTCCTTCCCTGTCCATCACCAGCTCCCAGAGTTTACTCAAACTCATGTCCATTGAGTCGGTGATGCCATCCAACCATCTCATCTTCTGTCACCCCCTTATCCCCCGGCCTTCAATCTTTCCCAGCATGAGGGCCTTTTCAAATGAGTCAGTTCTTTGCATCAGGTGGCCAAAGTATTGGCGTTTCAGCTTCAGCATCAGTCCTTCCAATGAACATTCAGGACTGATTACCTTTAGGATGGACTCGTTGGATCTCCTTACTGTCCAAGGGACTCTCAAGAGTCTTCCCCAACATTCAATTATTAGCTCCAAGTAATGATTATGAATGGGCTCTATCTAGCCCCAAACAAGGCACACAGTCGGTGCTCAAATCATGTTTATGAATTTTCTTTTTGTGGTCATTAAAACATAATACAAATGTTTTAAGCACAATGTCTTTTAAAATCCAGAAAGATGAATTGTTCTCTGAAATAAGGTTGAATTGTATATAATATATAGCCCAAGGGATATGGCCCCAGATGTAACGGTTCCTTCACCAGCTCTTATAAATATAAAACTCACTTTGCTTCTATTTAACTGTTGATCTCTCTGCCCACTAGTGACCTCAGGGGCTAATATATATTATCAAGACACCAAGGAAGTGGCACAGCTTTGCACACACACTGATGCAGAGCTATGTGATTGGTTCTCCGGAGTGGTAAGTTCTCCCATAGCAAAAAAATCCCTTGTGTTTCAGCATAACTGAGGATCAGCATAGGGCCCATGTCCTAGGTACTGCTTTCAAACCCAGACCATTGCACACTAGTACAGAGAAATGAGAATTATAAAGATCCAGGATTTAAAAACAAAAAGAATATTGGGGTTAAAATCAAAACTTCAAAACAGTTATCATGGAGGGAGGTGCAAACATTTTTATATAGTCAGATTAATTTAACCCCTTATTTTCTGGATGCTTTTGAATAAGTCATACTGTTTCTCAATTCATTTTGTAAAGTAGGGATGATGCTATCTTATAGAACTGTCATGAGGATTAAAGATGTGAATGATAGTGACAGGTAGTGTTCACTGAGGCTTTGCTATTATTGTTTAATTTTATGAGGTTGGTGTCATTGTTTCCTCTTATTTACCAGTGAGGAAAAGGAGCCTCAGATGAGCTCCAAGATCATGTGGCTACAAAAGGTGAGAGTGGGACTGGACCCCTGCTTCTCTAATTCCAGAGAACCTTGGCAGTGGTGGGTCGTTTGTTGTTTAGTCCACCAGTCATGTCCGACTCTTTTGTGACCCTACAGACCGTAGCCCACCAGACTCCTCTGTCCATGGGATTTCCCAGGCAGGAATACTGGAGGGGGTTGCTGTTTCCTTCTCCTGGGGATGTTCCCAACCCAGAGATTGAACCCACATCTCCTGAAGTGGCAGGTGGATTCTTTACCACTGAGCCACCAGGGAAGCCTAGTTCCCACGATCCTTATCAGCACTGGGATTTAGAAACAACAGAGCTGAAAGCTTACAGATCACAGAGTCTGGAAAAAAGTCTTGGATTTTTCCAATGGAAGGAGTTAAATAGATCATGCTGGTCTATCATAGCAGGTCACAGGGAATGAGGTTTTCAGAAAGTGAGCTTGAATTTCTAGGCATGGTTTTGAATCTGAGAATTAAACTCTGATTATGAGATAAATGTCTCAACTTTTTTCTAGAATTAAGTGCATTTTATGAAATTAGAATCAGAAGAATAAATATAAACACAAGAATGCCAAGGGCCCTCCTCTCCTTCCCATTCTAGGCTGTATGTTGATTAAAGCATCTTTATTCCATATGTTGTTTTAATTGTTAGCAGCTATCAACACCTAGGCTATGCTGCTTGGGTTAAGGGTTTCTTCAGAGTGATAAACAAACAAACAAAGACAAAACATGACAAGACAATTCTCCTTTGGGGAAAGCAAAGATATTTCTTGATTTAAAATGAACTATCATCAGAATGGTTTCTAATTATGGAAAAGATAATAAAGAAATGAAAAAGTGATGCATACTTCCAGGTACTCGTGTTCACAGAAATAGAGTAAGCGAATTTTTGGATTGAACCATACATACACCTAAAATATAACCATTGTCTCTAAGTGCAAAGATATTCCTGTGACCATTCTTGTGATCAAGGAAGCTTTCCAAGGAACACACAGACCCCTGCCCTCTGTGGATGGAGAGCCTCTCTCTGGGTGCATTATCCTAAATCACTTTGTTATGCAAGTAGTCTTTCAAGATAGGGCTTGTTGAAGCCTTCATTTCTACATGAAGAGCTAGAAATCTGCAGGATTTAAAAACTGAATTCTGTTTAAGACCCAGACCAAATCCAATAGCGGTAAATAGAGAAAATATACACCATAGTTTTAATGATCCTTTTATGGAGATTTTGTGTTCCAAATACACCCCTAAGGAACTAAGCTGCCATGGGAATTTTTGGTATCAAGTTTCATACAATGGGATCAAAACACAAAAAACTAGATCTAATTTAGAAGTTTTTTAAGAGTCTACAATTGCTTAACCTTAAAAATAGGATGGCTGTCTTTTGAATCTTTATATTTTGGCTAATGAGATTTTTTTATAGATATAACCACTTCCTATCAGTTATGTATGAATAGCCAGATATTGACAAGGAGCAAAAGGATTATTTATTTTTTATTAATAAACCATTAACAGTTATCTATTGGTTACCTAATAAAGACCAGACACTATTCTTGGTGAACAAAACAATAGGAACAAGAGACAAAAAGCTTCCATTAACTTTTGGGGGAGAGGAAAGACAATAAATAACAAATATAACAAGTAAGCAAAGTAGTTAGGGTTTTAGAAGATGATAAATGTAATTTCAAAAGTAGAGTGAATAGAAGAGTTGGGAATGGCAGGGTATGGAGTTTTGTGATTTTTATTATTTTTAAAAATTTTTAAAAATTAAAAAAATTTAAACGAGTATTATTGCCTTATAATATTGTGTTTCTGGTGTACAATAAAGTGTATCAGTTCCGTGTATACATAATCCCTCCCTCTTAAATCCCACCCTTCTAGGTCATCACACAGCACTGAGCTGAGCTCCCGGGGCTATACAGCGCTTCCCACTAGCTATCACTTTACATATGGTAGTGCATGTATGTTAATCCTGCTGCTGCTGCTGCTAAGTCGTTTCAGTCGTGTCCGACTCTGTGCGACCCCAGAGATGGCAGCCCACCAGGCTCCCCCGTCCCTGGGATTCTCCAGGCAAGAACATCTCCCTATTCATCCCATCCTCCCTTCCCTCTCTGTGTCTACATGTCTGTTTTCTACATCTGAGTCTCTATTCCTGCCCTGGAAATAGATTTGTGACTTTTAAATAATGTGGTCAGGAGAGGCCTCATTCAGAAGGTGTCTTGGACAAGTTGAGAGGGGGTGGCAGTGCCAGTATCTGGGGGGAGAGGACAGCTCCAGGGAGCCAGGGAGGAGCAGGGTGAGAAGGAGAGTGGCAGGTGTTAGTCTGGGGTCATGGGTGTCGCCACCATGAAGGTCTTGGAGGCCACCCAGAAGACTGGCTTCAGTCTTCTCCAATGTAGGAGTTCTCAGCAGGGACATTTAGTCACTTTTGATTGCTCAGAAGAGGTGCTGATGAAGAAAGACCAGAAAAATGCCAGGATGTGGCATATGTTGTTGTTTTTCATTACTCTTTGGAAGCTTATTTTGATTCCTCACGTACCATGCTAAAAATAAAATAAAGATGGGCTTCGCATGGGCTGGGAGGTAGAAAGAGAGTTTCAACTAGGCACAGCAGAACGCAGTCCACTCATCCTGCCTTCCCTCTGTGTTGGCCACTTCAGGATGAGTAGCTCAGATTGGCATCCGTGGCTCTGCACCACTGCTGTGCTGGCGGCTGATTTGAAACAATAGTTCCTAAGGTCCATGGGCAGTTAGTGGCTGTCCTTTAGACAATATAAGAGACAGAAGGAAATCTCACCTTTATTCTTTTTAGAAATGAAATTTCCCCCAGTCACTGAGGAAACATTTTCTGATGTAATTAATATGGATGATTCTACTCTAAGATTTTTTTCTAAAACAATTAAAAAGTATATTCATTGCTATAGATTATTTCTGGCACTAAAAAAAATTCTCCTTAGGAAAAAAGGAATAGGTACTTATACTGCTATACTTAATTTTATACTATTACTCATACATGTGTAGAAACTACTTAGTATAAAAATGAATACAAGAGTATAAGAGACATAATAAAGTATCTATCTTTCCTTCTCAAGGTCAAGGACCACAAGTGACTGAACTCTGAGACTTCAGATAAGAAAACAGATATCTCATTAGGATGTATGGGACTAGGGGAAGAGAATTATGACAAAAAAGTGGCCTCCACAGAACACAACACATTAATAAACTTTAGAAAAGAGCCTACAAATGACTCCTGTAAGAGAAAAAACAGTTGTTAGTATTGTTTATCCGTCCAATAATTGAGAAAAACTTGGCTTTAATTGAAGGGGAAAGATGAAAAACTTGCTCTCTTTATCAAATAATGCAAGGGATATAAGTTGCATTATACCACAATGAAACATCAAGTTCCATATATTTGCCACAGTGAAGAGCATCCTTTTGTCCAATCAACTAGCAAGTATTGTCTAAGTACCTGTATTGTCATGCCATTCAAGGTCATAGCCTCCAGAGGAAAGGCTCCTTCAAGGCAAGAGTAAGCAAACTTCTGGGTGCAGGGTTAGTCATCATAAATCCAACACTTACTGAACTATTCACAAGTTATGTTTCTGTCATAAACTTATTTTCCAAAACAATTGCTTCTTGAGTCCATTCTATCCTGAATACACCATAGCTAATAAAAATGATTATAAATTAAAATCTATACCAGTAGGACTAACACAACTGAGGGAGAAGACCTTAAAGATAGAAAAATAGCCTTTTAAATTATAATTAGTGTTGTAATTGGGTGCATGTTCAGTCATGTCCGACTCTTCTGTGACCCTGTGGACTGTAGCCTGCCAGAATTCCTCTGTCTGTGGAATTCTCCAGGCAAGAATAGTGGAGTGGGTTGCCGTGCCCTCTCCAGAGGGTCTTCTCGACCCAGGGCTCAGACCTGCATCTCTTGTGTCTCCTGCATTGGCAGGTGGATTCTTTACTACTAGTGCCACTTTGGAAACCTTAGCACTGTAACTAAAAGGATATAATTCAAGAATTTACTGCCTTTGGTTGAGGACTCCCTAATGTTTTTATGTGAGTCAATGCTGACTCACATAAATTGTTTCATTCAATTAGATTTTAAGTTGATAACAGAAGGTCTGAGAAGTTGATAACTGAGACTTAAGGTCTCCAACCCTAGTGTTCATGTTTCTGGAACCCCTAATCAGATAAAGTTGTCTGAAACAGTAGAAAATAATGAAAGGATTTACAGTTATGCAAGGAAATTCTAACTCTTACACCTCACAAATGGAAGGAAAATACCAGGTACTCAAAGGGTAAACCACCATTACTTGGAGAAATAATGACAAAAGCGATCCCGATTGAATTAATATTCTGCTCATTTTCAAGAAGATCAAAACATACAAGAGCTTAGGGATTTCTTCTGACCATTGTGGGGTAGGTAAAAAGGTTTGGAAAAATGATATTTTAATTTTAAATGTTAGGAAATGGAAACAACAGAGCATTCTCTAAGAAAAAATAATTAGTAATGAAAGAAAGATCAAACACACTTCAGATATGAAAAGAATTCTGCAGATAGCCAACTTATTATAGTTCAGGAAAGAAAAGAATATATCGATAAAAGAAGATCCCACCCAATTCCCCATCTATCCTTCTCTATAAGGCTTGGGAAAAAAGAGACACATCTCATATGTCAACTCCAGATGATTTTGGTCAAGCTGCTTGCAATTTTGTCCAGAGGGGGCTTCTCAGACTACCTCTGGGATGTGGGACTTAGTCGCAAGATCTGCTGAGGGTTTGGAAGGGGAGTGGCAGCTTATACACTCCATGCTTGACATCCCTGGTCTAAACCCAAACCAAATCACGCTTGCCCTGTGAAGCTCTCCTTGAAGAGTTGAACCCAAGCTGAGCTTCCCCCTTCCAACTGCTGCCCTGGAGGTCTGCACTGAGCACCTGTATCAGAAATGCTTGCTATCTGTACCCTGCCCTGGCGCCGTGCAGAGTTTCTACCAGGAGCGAATGCCAGTGTGTAGGAGATTGGAGCTCTCCTCCCCCAACTGATGACTCTCTGTTTTCACTGAACTCAATGGGGTGCTGAACCTTCTGCCAAAGTGAGGACAGGAAAGGGGGTGGTGTTACCAAGCAGCAGCGAATTCAGGGATTTTGCTCTCTGGCAGGCTAATTTGAGGGTGGGAGGGTGGGAGGGTGGGTGGAACACCTGGA